>JASDQU010104179.1:32932-49045 GCA_032191745.1 Picea mariana | reverse complement strand
AGTCCCTGACTCTATCCAGAGTCCAAGGGGTTCCATTGATGCCTCTGCATCCTCGAGGTCCAAAATCCTACACACTCAGTAAACCGAGTCAGTAGCAACTGTCTATGTCAATGCAGTAAAACAACATGTCATCAACCCATAATGCCTCATAATCAAAATCAAAAGATTTAATAGCATAATAATATGGATCATTTGCAAGCAAGTTTCCTCAAAGAATAAGTTTGCTCAGTCGCCAGAGTGGGATGTTACAAAAATGCAATAGAGGCTCGACTTCAATGAGTCCAAGAAGAAAAGGAGTAGGCTATAGAATCCCTGAAGAAAGAGAAAGAGGAGATCTTGGAGCAACAACGAGTTGTGTGATACTGTGTCACTGCTTATGAGAATGAGAGGGATGAATTATGGGCGATGCTCGAGGGAGACAAAGAGAAGATACAAAAGGAAAAGGACCAGCTGAGAGAAGATTGCAGTCAAGGAACTAATAAGAAAATAACTTCACTCTATGCCAGGCTCAACACAAGAGGAACATGAAGCAATTGAGGTCTAAGTGACGAAGCTTGGTGAGGCCATCCAGCCACCTCAAGCATGGGTAATGGAGTTGGAGCTTCAAGCAGTACCAAGAACTCCACAAGAAGTGTGCAACCAGAGGGAGGAATTTGCTAAGAGCACAGTTGGAAGGGTCAAGATGCTCACCTTAGAATGCAAGCAGCTAAGTTACATAAGTGAACAGACCTATAAACACCTCACAGAATAACCATATCTTAGGAAGTTGGAAGCGCAACTACAGGAGGCRCAGTAGCAGGAACTGACACTATAAGCATAGATGAAGTCACTCACTATGGTCGAGAGAATGAAGATATCACAAGAAAATTGTGCAACCCAACAACAAATTAATACCATCCATGGTAGAGTCATGGAGGTCACATAGAGGCTACAACCAGTGCAGGAGGAGGCCTATGMGGTGTTTGAAGAGATCAAAGGGAAAGGATCGCAATTGGACAAAGTGGTTTCCACAGTGGAACAACACCTGGAAGGGCCTGTTACAGAGAAAATTATCGAGGAGTTTGTTGAGAAGAAAGCTCAGGTGAAGAAACAAGTCAAGGTAGATCGAGCAAAGCTCGAGGCCTTCGAAGAATCACTGCTCAGATATGAGTGACTCAAGATGAGTCATAGGTGAGTGTTGGGGACCTATTGGCTCTCGACCATGTTTTGAGGAAACATTGGTCAGGTTTGACCACTTTTGGACTTCGACACAACGGTCGAAGATGGAGCATCTAGGTAGAGATGAGATCATGGGATCTCACTTATTTTGTGGGCTTATGTACCTAGCATGGGGTTCATTAAGGTTTATGTAATGGGTTATGGGATGTCATCCCATGGGTTTACCCATGATTAGGCCTTTTTGTAAATGTAAAAATATGTAAGGGTGTAATGTAGAAGTAGGAATTTCCTAAGTGTAAGTGATGTAAGTAGCTACGTGCTAAGGAAGTGTCTAAGTGCAATTGATGTAAGTAGCTATGTGTTAATTAAGTAGCTAAGTGAAAGAGGCAAGTATTTATGAGTTTCTTTGTGCAACAGAACATGTATGTAAGGATCTGTTCTTGATAGAGGAGTTGGCTTTGTGCCTTGCCTGATTTTGGGGAAGGTGGATCTAGTGCGTAGTGTGTAGATCTCCTGTCCAGTGTGAAGCTTGCTTCTGTGGCTTAGTGCACAGGATAAGAAAAATGTAATAGATTGAAGAAGACTAATAAAGAAGAATAAGCCATTGTTGGACGTAGCCCCACACTGGGGTGAACCACGTAAATCTTGTGTGGATGGTTTTCTTTGTGCTATAATGTTTATGTTTTTTCTGAGTGTAATGAATCATGAATGCTATGAATGATAGATAGATATATGAATGCTTAGTGCTTTGTATATGTTGAATATGTTAGATCTAATTGTTGATGCTAAGTATGAAGTGTATGATATCATTATTACTGCGTCAAATTGTACTTAGGGTTTGATATGCGATGTAAATAAAAATAATAAATTAATAGGTGTTGTCCCTAAGTACTCTTCTAGGTGTTATAATCACATATTTGTGTCCCATATTGGTTACAGACACTTGAGTCCTGTAACCCCCCTGCCTCTACCTCAAGTGAGACTGCATCTACTTCATAAGTGTTATCGAAAAGGTTGGTAGTTAGGGTTTTGTTGATGCATTGTTGAAGCATTGAACCCTAGCTCTGCCCCTATGCCAACAGTAAACCTATGCATTGACACCCTGTTGAGTTACACCTATTTAATCTATAATTCTAAATGCATAAATGTCAAGGAGCGAGGCCATGACCAAGTTTTACAAGTTGAAGCTTGATAATTCGCTCATTTCAATGAGTAGAGATATCCACCATTGATCATAGGATGGATTGAAAGTGGCCCATCAAACTGATATCATGGATGCATTAAGACGAGGACACATCCAACTTACCATTCTCATGAATATAGGATCAGTGAATACTTTCATAGATAAGCATTATGTGTTAAGACCAACAAGACCGATCAAAATTTTTGGTAAGGGTTATGTAAGTTTGGTTGTGTTAAACAACCGACCCAGTAAGTTGTTTAATACTTGGTTTCCATCCAAATTTTTAATGGAGCCAACATTGTAATACCAAAATGTGATTCATGAAGGTTTAAGGCCAAACAATTATCTTATGGTGTCGATAATTCTCATAAGTTTAAGTTGTGACATCAATTGTATAGTATCAAGAAATGGGTAAGGAGAACGAGTTCGATACGTACAAGAGAAAATGAAGTTCCTATGGAATTCATAATAGTTGATATGAGAAAGAGACTTTGAATGTGAACTAGGTTACAATGGGTGAATAAGATTGGGCAATTTTATTGCTTCTATGGATGAGTGCTCAGTCCATTGACATGGGAATGCATAAACCAAAAGTCCAAGGATTCAATTCATAAGAATCTTGATTTGATGAACCCCTAGAAATGGTCTTCTTCAAGTGGTATCCTAGCAGGATAAATCTTGTGGCGAGAGGAGGTGAGCATGATTACAGAATCCTAGAGCAACAAACGCTCAAAGAGGTTCTAGGAGAGAGAACCAAGAGAATATGAAAATATAGAGTTGAGGAGGAACCTTGGTGAGGTATTAGGTAGAAGGCATAAAGGCTTGCTATAGAGGCTTAGTTTCATTTCACTATTGAGAATGATGAAAATCTCAGTGTTATGGAGTGATGCATGAGTAAAAAAGGAAGGCTAGAGAGTGAAGATGGTGTAGCAATGAAAACACATGATCAAAACGTCATGAAATATTTGTAACTTGGGGTCTGATGCAAGAGCATCATACCCTCCAATTCAATGTTAAAACTTTGAACCTTCCATAGGTGCAGTGTGGAAAGAGGACATGATTCCCTCCTTATTTTGTGTAAAACATTAGGGTTTGTTATTGATTTTTTGTTTTAAGAATGTTGTTAGTGATACATTGAGAGGGATAAAATCTAAGATGATATGACCCTTATATTCATTCTTACAGGTAGCCTACGGGTGTATAAGAGACACTAGTATCAATGTAGAATCACACTGTAAGTGACATCCCCAGAGAGCTCATAATATTATGTGTCTAATTAAGGCTCAATGATAATACCAATAACATTATTGTGATTTTCTAAATCATGTTCATGTGTGATTAACTTTTGTATGTGAAAAATTGTGCATTGAGACCCTATTGAATTAAACCTTTTGAATCTGTAAGTCTGGATTTGTAAATGTCAAGGAGCGAGGCCATGACTGAGTGTTTCAGGTTGAATATTGATAATTTTCTCATTTCAAGGAGGAGAGAGATCCACCATCGATCACAAGATGGATCGACGGTGGTACATTGAACTAATATCTTGGATGTCTGGAGACGAGGAAACATCTAGTTGCCCATTGTCATGAAGATCAGATAGAGGAAGAATTTTAGAGATAAGTGTTATGTGTTAGGGTTGACAAGCCTGATTGAATGTTTCGGTAAGGGTTATGTTTGTGTCATTGTGTTAAAGGAACAGCCTGGTAGGCCGCTTAACACTTGGTTTCTTTCCAAGGTTTTAATGGAGCCAACACTGTGATACCAAAAGGAAATTCATGAAGGTTTAACACCAAATGAGTCCCGAAGGGTGATAAGAATTCTCATAGGTTTAAGTTGTGACATAAATAGGACAGTCTTTAGAAATAGGTAAGTAGAAAAAGGTCAAGACCTGTGAGAGTAAATGAAGTTCCTATCAAATTCATGGTGGTTGATATGAGAAAGAGACTCTAAATGTGAACTAGGGTACAGTGGGTGAAGTATATTGGGGAATTGTATTGTTGTTATGGATGAGTGATCATCCCATTGACGTGCACATGAATAACCCACAGGTCCAGGGATAAAACTCATGGGAATATTAATTCGATGAAACCTTAGAAACTATATTCATCAGATGAACAACTACAATTAATTTTTGAGCTTCATAGGGACATAGTGGAGCAAAATTTTCAACARGAGCAGATGGACCACCAACTCACAAACCTTATTGACTCACTCTGAGGACAAACCTCTAACCAACCATGTATCGTTTGTCTTTGTCACTATGGATGTGCTTCTACAACACACATTCCTCCAATATGTGAGGGTGGAAGTGGTTAGTCTAGTGTTTAATTTTCATYTACTATCATGGTTGTAGTATTTATCATGTTTTCAGCTTCACTAGTTACTAGGCTAGTTTTGAATCCTTAGTGGAATTTAGCTTCAACAAAAAATATAATTTTTTGGAATCTATTATGTTATGTAGTTATATTTTCATTGTAATGCACCCAACCACCCACAGGTTTTCCAGGCTACTTCAAAAAGCGCTTTTGATCTGATTTCAAATTCTGATCAGTATTTAATTAAAAAAGATCCATGAAATATTCACTTGCATAGATCAAGATTCATGCTACAACATAAAAGAAATGAATCTAATTCCATACACAACAATAACCAACAAGCATGCACATTATAAACATGAATCTCAAAGATAATAGTTAATACACAAAGGAAATAAATATACAGGTAAATGAAACAATGACATATAACACACGTATGTTTAATTAAATGAATCACCAACTAGATGCAAACCAAGGACGTTACACCCAACCATAACCACTATTGTTCCAATTATCAACACTAATGTCACCCTCGAGCCAAGGCTATGAATCCACAAGGACAGTTCCAGGGTGTCACTCAACTTCGCAACCCATTCAACACTCAATTTCTCATAGGCTTCTCAACACACACAACAATCCAAAGTACACCAACTCTCTTCTATCCAACCTGCACAACCCAAGAGAATGGAACCCCTTTTTTTCCACGCATTCCCTTAGTTTGTACAACTCCTTCCAGGGCTCCAATGCATCTATTCAAGAATCTCCATGTTGAGACTCTCAAGATTCACAATTGTGAGAAAAACTTAATACATTCCAATGAATCTTAGACATGCAAACATTAATTCATGGTTGGAATACACCAACAATAATTATATCAGCAAAAAAATGTCTCCTCTCCAACAATTCATTTTTCTTTCTCAATCCAAGATCAAAATGAATGGGGAATGAGCACTGGGTGAAAGAGTGAGTAGAGAGAGAGAAAAAAATTAAAGGTGTGAACAATGAAAAATGAGTGAACCCCTAAACAACCAAAAGATTGGTTTATATATATATATATATCTTGGAAATCAAGAACAACATGGCCTTCCCCAAGAAGCTCATGTAACCACTTCTCTCAATTAAAAAAAATATGGGTAAATAAATATAATAAAATACTTATCCCCTTAAGCCCCCTCTCTTGTGGAATCATATCCCCTTGTAACTCTTGTCCTTGTCCTTCTAGCAGCCAGTGATGTATTTTATTATTAATAATGATAAAAACCTTACATTTCCTACACACACTGGCCTCTTTTAATTGTTTGGGAACTCAGACCTTTCATAAATTAACAAAAGACATTATTTAATATAGGGAATCAAAACTGGGGTATTACATGCATCAAGAGACTTTTCTTATCCCTCTGATGTAAACTCTTATGGAAATATGAGACCTGGTTCATACTTTGGTTTCCATTTATGGAAGGTCTAGAATGAGGTCACCAAATATGTATTTTGATCATTGTTTCTTGAATTTAATATAAAATATAACTTACAATATATATATATATATATATATATAGATAGATAGATAGATAGATAGATAGATAGATAGATAGATAGATAGATAGATAGATAGATAGATAGATATAGATAGATAGATAGATATTTCTAACATGTTTAAGAAAATCATCTTTGTATTTGATGAATGTTGTGTAGGAACTAAGAATGAGGGAACAAAATTTCATCTTAAGAAGATAAAAACTATGTAAGACATAAATGATGATGACTTGGTCCCTATATTTATCTAGAGCAGTCTTGAAAGTTAATGAGGGGAGGGGGGATTTTACAAAACTATGAGTGATATAGTGGAAACAATGTGTATATGTTATTTTCATTTATAGTACCCAAATCAGTTTAGTGACTCCAAGAATCAAGTTATACATAAACTACAACAAGAATTTTTGTAGCAATGGTCAATGAGACCTATGAGACTTGCGATAGTAAAAACATAGAGTAACAAAAATTAATCATTTAAAAAGTATTGTTGCTAAACATTTTCTTCTGTAATACACATACACTAGTGAAAACAATTACCAAATTGATATTTTTTTATATTTATTTCATATAAATATTAATCAGTGGTTTTAATTGTCTGTTTTCATTTTACAAGAATACTGATAAAATTCCAAAGGATGATTGACATAATATCTAGAACAAGAAAATAGGGATGTTGACAAAAGTTTACAAGTATATGCTCAAAGAAATGAACATAATTGCATTACAAGAGGAACCAGTCCAACAACAATGTGCATCAAATGTATGTATTAATTATTATTTTTATATATGTGGAGATGTTTTTGTTTTTTTTAAATAAAAAGTATTGTATTACCTTGGGATAGAAAAAGCTACACATGTCTGATTATACACCAAAACGTGCCACTTTTTCTGCCACATTAGTGGAAACCAAAACACGTGGGAAATCTTGTTTAGAGACCAAAATAGGACATTTGTCTTAGAGAACATACGGAATTTCCACCTGTTCTACCACAAGCATTGGAACTAGAATAAGTGGTCAACTAAGTGCCCCAACCAACTAATGAATCAGAACCAGAGTTTGAATTTCACAAAAAAATTATCACTAAAACTAGAGAAAAAAAAACAGTAAGGAGACTAGACATGAGGTGAACCCGGGTGTCCATCCTGGCGAACCTTGAAGGAAAATGGTTGTTAGCAAGCTGGACACTAGATTTTCACATGATTGATTGACATGGAGTCGTACAAGATGTCCAAATTCTTTCTAAGGGTATGTTGGTTATGCAGATGCTCTGCCAAATCTTTTCACATCTTGAAAATGAATACCATGTGGTCTTCCTTGATCCTACAAGAGTTGGGAGTCAAGTGAGCATGCTCATCTGTGTCATCTTCATTCCAACCGTCGTCTCGATTTATTTTTGGTTCCCCATCCTTAGCAACAATATAATTCTTACCGGGATCCTCCATCTAAGGAGGTATTTCCTTTCAACCATGTAGCCTATCTCGGTTGGCTCTGGAAAAATCAAAGGGGTGATGGTGCCTGTGGTCGGTCACTGCTCCAAGGTGGTCTTTGAAAAATTTGAAATAATTTCCTCCAAGTTGGTAGGAATATCCTCTTCCACCTGAAAAATTCCATGAAGATGCTTTATATTAGATGGAATAAGCTCAAATTGAGCCGCCTCATACCAGTTCTAGTCAGAGTAGGGTAAGCGGTCCGAGCTACCACCTGGAAGGGGAGAGAGAGAGGTTGGTCCTAAACATTTTTTCTTGTTGAACAAACTATAGTAAGTTGGACCATGTTGTGACCTACCTCTCTCATGGGTCATGTCTAGGAAACGTGCATGGAGGAAGAAAAATATGGTGGGGTGGACAGAGGTGTGAGAGAGAAACAAAGGGATAATTACTAAGGCATTGCAAGTGCGGAGCATAACAACCAAGATGAGACGGTGAACTAAAGACAAATTTAAGAGATAAAAGCACTCGGGATGTGCAAGCAACACGAGTACAAAAGAATTGATGGCTGTGAATGCCATGAGTTCTTGGTTAATGAGAATTTGTTGCTTCGTACCAGTACCAAAGAGATGAACCCAAGTCACCATTAAGACTTCCATTCCAACTCAGTGCATTGAACCTTGGCAGAAGTGAATTCTAGGCATATCGACTAGAAATGGGAGGAGGATGGAGGCGAGAGGAATTAACTGCCCTTGTATCCAGTGCATCTGTTGACATTTGTGCACCATGTGTCACCCCATCCAGGGGCTATATGTGGATATGTTAATTAGGGAATGGAATATTAATTTTCAATTATTTTGTTTTTGCAAAAAATAAAATAAAATGAAACCCATTCGATACATAATAAGGGATGACAATGTAGGAAATGTTGATCACAAAGTTTTTTGGTATTTAATGCACTTTCCTTACTTAATATTTCATATTTGTTGTGATGTATATATTGTAGTTGATTTATAATCATTCATGGATTTTTTCTAACAAGAAATAACATAAAAAAAAGGTCCATCTAAATATTTGATTGAAATTGTATTAAGTATGGGTTGTGAGTATATGTTAGAGTATTGAGGGTTAATTGAACAATTTGTAAGCAGCTATGTTTTTTTTCTTCCCTTATTTTATAATTTATGGAATAGAATGAAACCTTTAATCATATCTATGTTTTTTTCATGTCATATAAACTAGTAGGAAACAAAGTATCGAGTGGAGCCAAAAGAATATATCTTTAGATATGTAATGAACCATGATTTCTACTGAATGTTTTTTGTTTTTGAAGCATTTTCTACCATGGTATGGTTTTTTATTTAATAAATAATGCATATTATACTACAAATATACTCATCACAATATATTTTAATGTTTGTTGATGAAACATGAAGAGGGGAACTGTTAGAATCAAACCAATCAACAAAACATTCCAAATAACCCAAGTAGAATATCCCATGCAAGTGATGAAGAAATAAGGCATACAAGAAGCTCAATCAACAACAATACTTAAAGTGATGGATGATGATTATTGAAATTGAATGTTACAAGTTTAATATTTTGGAATGTTTGTTTCCTCTAAAAATTAGGCATCGTGTTTAATATGGAATTAGTGTCCCAATTGAATGACAACATGTTACCAATAAATGCATCAATTTCATTTTGAATATCACAGACCTTTATGTTGTCCCATTTTGTATAAAAAAGGGTCTCTTATTTATACATAATAAAATGAATTTCCTATGTTATTACAATATTCAATTTTGTAAAATGTTATGTTGTTGGTTAAATATTTGGATAATTTGTGTTGCTACAATGAATAAAAGTGTAATCAGTGGGTATATTTTTATAGATGAAAGAACATATTAATGCAATGATTATATTCAAATTCAATAATCAAAATATAAACATCAACATTGTTACAGAAAAAATTTGATTTTCTGATCATTAATTGAAGTTTTGTAAAAAAAATAAGAAGATGCATTTGCATACCCACAACATGGAAAAATGAACAATGGAACGTATTGATAGATTGTAGTAATTTTAAATCAACCATGAAGTTCGTACCTACTTACACACCAATGAATTTAAATGATTATTATGTAGTAGCGTGAACAAATATAATAAAATACCTAGTGCTCTTAGTAACAACAAAAACACCACTTGATTCAACAATACAATTACAACTACCATTACTAGTATCGTCACCATTACAAGAACTTGTGATGCACAATATGATATATGCATATCGATTCTTTTATTATATAAACTAAGAACCAGAGATTCATAAAATATACCACACACAACGGTGTAATATATACTTTTAAATACCTT
Organism: Picea mariana; assembly: GCA_032191745.1. Lineage (NCBI taxonomy): Eukaryota > Viridiplantae > Streptophyta > Pinopsida > Pinales > Pinaceae > Picea > Picea mariana. Next base: position 39,052 of record JASDQU010104179.1, on the reverse strand, counting down.
GTGCATATCAAGCTATGGCACACCATTTTCTATTGTTGATAGAAGCACCTTAGTGCATGTGAAAATATGGTGCACTAATGCTTATTATTGATACAAATTCCCATTTCATTTCAACATCTGAATTATGCCTTAGAGATTCAAAAATATGTCATACGATCTAGTTCATAATATAGATATTTGGCAACCATGGTGATTATGAATACATAGCATAGTTGTGTGTATTATATATAATTAATGCACTATTGTGCACTATCAATATAAGCGCATTAGGAAAAAAACCTATGGTGGAATCTTCGACCATAAAAAAAATTCAGTTGTAGTGAAAGGGTAAAATCATGAATCTGGGTAATACTTTCGTGACAATCGGGTCTCCAAAATTTCTAGCGGCAATTTTTCGGCCGAACAAATGTTGCTTTTGGCCGAAAATTTTCACGTCAAATTTAACGGTGCCCTCGAAATTTCTGTATAATGTTTTTTGGATGAATTAATTTCCCGTGGTAAGCATATTTCAGCCAAAACGTTTAATTTTAACGGATTTTGTTAGAAACTAGGTTTCGGCCGAAAGAATATTTCGGCCGAAAACTTGAAAATGGGACTGTTTGCAGGAAACTGCAAATTCTCTCCATCTTACTTCATCTTTGGAGGTAGCGGACTCCTACAAATACTCAGAATTTAGGTTGAGAATTGATACCAACATTTTAAAAATTGAATCTACTTTCATTGGGTATAATTTGTTTTCATTTTCATTGTTTTTATCTAATTTTATTTAATTTTCTAAAAAAAATCATTGCATAATATTTTTAGGTGAGATTATGATTTACTGAAATGAAAAAGCTATATCTCTAAAAATACAAAATGGAAAATTATGGAAAATTTATATTCATAATTGTTAAACTGTTCTCTTCAAAAGGGTATTTTTAGATTTTACTTTTAAGTAAAAATTAAGATAGATACAAGGTGTAGAAAAACATGTGTTTAAAATCTGCAACGTTTTCATCTTGGTCAACTTCAAAAAGTTCTAGAAATTATAATATTCATCCGATAGATTCAAAATTATAGTCATAATAAAATAGAGTCTCTGTAGATTGTTGTAGTATATTTCATTTCTTAAAAACATAAGTTTAATAATAGATACATTGTTGTGGAAAACAATAACTCATTATCATTCCTTTCATGTTTAAGGAACATACTGTTAAANAATTGTCAAATTGACATATCAAATCTTGATAAAAAAAATTGAAAAATAGTCATTAGAAATATAACAAAATTATTCGCAAGTTTTGTTTTTACTGTAAAGTGAAATTCTAAATAAAAAAAATACTTTTGTATGCCGAAAGTTGAAGAACTTGTGAAAATACAGTTTTTTTTTGTCATAAAACAAGCAAAAGTGTTACCCGTCTTCATGATTTTACCTGAAAATATACTAAAACCTTTCTTGCCAATAATGGGGGTTTTAATGTATGTTTTGTTGATAATTTTCTATAATGTAACATTAAAAACCTCCACTAGAGTGTGGTTTTCTTGTTGAGGAACAACAACATAAACGCTTTAAAATAGGTCTTCGACATACAAGTTAGATATGGATGCAATAAGGAGATTTTTGTGATAACATGGGTCTCATGACCTTGACCATAGTCAAGTGAGAAAAACAAGGGCCTTACACCATAAATTGATCTACAAGGATCATTGGACATGAATATGAGCTGAAACTACATCAGGCTCCTTATAGGTGATCTTTGTCCTCCAAGTGGAATATGGGTACCATTACGAGCTCTTGTATGCTAGGGATGGTGCCTAAGGAATTTCCCATGGTCAAGAGAGGAAATGAAGCCTCTTTGTCCCTAAATGAATCCTTAAGGTATCAATAGCCATGAAAAATATCATAAACCACATAGCATGTCTTCTATAGTATATCATTATTCTTTAAGTGAGATATAGGTACCATTAATACATTTTTCACATAAAGGATGGGTCTTGAGGCCTTAACCATGATTCTAGGATAAATCTAGGTAATTGGATCCTAAATCAAGATTATTGGGATAATGGGACATGATGAAGGCATTGAACTGCAATTTAATCCCTCTAAAAGGTATATTATGCATACAAGTGGGATAGGGGTGCCATTAGGATTTTTTGTTAAATAGGGATGGGTCTCAAGGCCCTGACCATAATTTGGGGAGATATATAATGTCCTTAATCCTTAAATAAATATTATAATTCTTATGGGACATGAAATATTCCTTAAACGACCACAAAATCCATCTATAAGTACCTTTTTCCTTGAGTGGGATATGGGTAGCATTAGGAGGTTTTGTATGCAAGAGATGGATCTTTGGACTTTGGCCCAAAATGGAAGTTTTAAGGCCATGGTCCCTTGACTAGACCTCAAGCCACCACATAGACTTATATCATCATTATCTTAGTGGGATATGGGTATCATTAAACTATTTTTTGTACTATGCATGGGTCTTAAGGCCTTAACCCTAGGTATTGAAGGAAAACAATGGTTGTACGATATAAATTGATCTTACATGGCTCATAACATATTAATGATACCTTGAACCACCACACAAACCCTCTAAATAAAATATTTCACTTATGAATGAGATATGGACACTATTAGAAAGTTTTCAAAACAATGGAAGTGTGTCAATACCTTAACCATGGTCATGAGATTAAATAATGGGTCTTATTAGATAAATGGAGATTTAAAGGCTCATGGGCCACAAATAAATCCTTGAACAATTTTATAAAGGATGTTTGGCCTCTTATTTGATATGGGTGTCATTCAGAGGTTTTATGCACCAAGGATGGGTCTTGAGGTCTTAACCATAATAGGTGAGGGAATAAAGGGGATAAAATCCAATAAAAAATTTAAGGATTTGTTCCATGAAGGTATCCTAAAATAACCACATAGGCCCTCTAAAATGGACCTTTTACCACTAGGTAGGATATTGGTTCCTATAGGAGGTTTTTAGTAGTAGGGATGGATCGTGGGATCATGACGACAGTTGAGTGAGGGAAAAAAGAGGCATATGACCTAAATGAATCTTCCAGAGCTCATGAGACATAATGAGGTCTTTAACCAATACACATGAAATTTAGAAGGCATCTTTAGCCATCAATTGGGATACATACATTATTAGGATATTTTTTTCACTGGGGATGAGTCTCAAGGACTTAACCATGGTCATATGGGAACCATTAAAATACTGTCCACACTATATGGTTTTTGAGACATAACCCATGGTTGGAGGATAAAAAGTAATGTCTTGGGTACTAAAATATGATTTTATGGTTCATATACTATGCATAGGGTCTATAACCACCACAAAATCCCCTATAAATGGGATATGTACCCTAAATGTATAATATGGATTCCATTAAGAGGTTTGGAATTCTATGGATCCATATCAAGGCCCCAACCATGGTCTAAGGACAATCACTAGGGCATGAAATATATTTTTACTGATCATTGTAATATGTCCTGCCTATATATTCCACACTATCACTCCAATTGATGACAATGGTGTTAGCATCCAAGCCTCTCATAATTATTAATGGCCTATTTTCAAAAACCTTTACCTTCTCCTTGCACAGTACATAGATAGATTAAGAGATTAAGAATTCAATTTATGGTTGTAAATTCCTCCCATATTGTCATCATTTAATACTTAAATTATTATATTATAATCATATATTAAGAAATTGTTACATGGTTTTCCCTAATATACTAGTGGTTTTCATTGTACCATCATTAGGGCCCTAATACCAATCCCTAGCATGACAAACCTTGTAATGAAATCCATATTATACTTTTGGGCTAAAGATTCCATTTACATGGTTTGTGCGGTGTTATTAGGCCCTATGCATGGTCCATGAATTATAGGAGAATAGTTTAGTACCTAAGGCATTGGTTTTTATACTTGGACCATGGGTTACATCTCAAGAACCATCTAGTGCATATGTACCTTGTGAACAAAATATCTTAGTGGGATACATATCCCACTTAGTGGATAAATATCCATCCTGAATGGTTTGTGTAGTGGTTCAATACCTCCATTTTTCCCATGAGACCTATATGCTTCATTTAGTTCGTATGCCCCATGTTTTCCTCTCTATACCATAGTCATGATTCTAGGATCCATTTCTAATACATAAAACCTCCTATAAGTGTCCATATCCCATGTAGAGGTTAAGTATGTTTTGGGGCCACCCTCATGGACTATATCCTTAAATTATTTATATGGGACTTGAGGCCCTATATTTCAACCCCTTATCATGGTTAAACACCCCATATCTTGTAACATCCGGGGTTTTAATCCCCACAAATTATAATTTAATTGTATAAATATGAATTAGGCTAGTGAGTTGCATTGGGGAGAAGAGCCCATATTGGTTTAGTGTGGTTGGGGGCTTAATTTCATATTATGAACATTTAAATAACTAATAGAAGTAATGATCCATAGTTGTGATATGAAAGGGATGAAAAAAATGGGGTTCTATGATTCCACAAGAGAGAGGGGGGTCTAAGGGGGAAATATTCATGGGTATTAATCCAACCCACATTCTTGAAATTACATTATCATCATGTATAACCATCTAATTGTGTTGAGTGTTCCAAAATAAAATCATTAAACTCATGTAAGAGGTTGGTTTTGAGTGGTCATATCCCATAGTTATTGGAGAGAATGGGTTGAATTACAATCATCTTTGGGAAGAKTCAGTTTCAAAAAAGCACAAAAGAAGAAGGTAAATTTGTATGGAGAATGGGGATAGTTTTTACATGCATATTTTGGACAACAAGAGAGGATTTGAGTGYTGGAAAGAGCACCAACCATGTTGTACTTGAAGGAATCCATTGTTGGATTTTCTGTTATGTTGGAAATGAGGCCTATGTGCTTCTACAACAAGATGTAATCATGTAGTGTGTTTTCCTGTTGAGGAAATGACTCAAGATCCTGGTGAAGGATGTTATGAGAAMTCATTGGGAAGTGGAGAGTTCATGAAMATCCTCAACTAAGAGTTTTTGATCAACCGAGTGCACTAGGGGAACTGATAAATGAATGGTATATCCTAAGGGACTATGAACAATGAAGGGGGTACATTTCTTGGGTAGTTCAGATTGTTGGTAAAAGAGAGAGTTGGAGGATTGGAACTGTTGTGGGACTATAACCTAGGTTTTGGGGTTGTTGTGTGTGGAGAAAAAATGACCAATGGGCCATATCTCCTTGTGGACTCATAGCCTCAACTTGAGGGTGCACTATTGTTGAGAGAAAATGAACAACAATTCATATGGTTGGGAGGTTCATCCTTCATATGAAACCAATTGGTTAATTATTAACATATGCATTTTTATGTGATGTTCTGATGTTATTTATGTTGTGTAAATTGTTTAGGTGAATCTCAAGTATTTTATTGTTTCTTGAATAATAGAATTCATTATTTTTGTTTATGTTTTAGTGGCATTTAGAATATGGTGATGCAAGTCACCCTCAAAGACAACCTGCCTCCACCAGAACCTTCTCTTACACGGCCTGAAGAGTCCAAGACTCTTCCAACTCCCTCGTCGGAAGTTCTTTTCCCACAGGTGCCTTTGTCTGTGATCTCCCCTTCACAAATCAGGAAATCGGAACTCGCATGTTCGCGAGTTCGACACTCACGATATCGGCCCTTCAATTTCTCGAGCCCGAGATCCGATGGTCAAAGGTCAACGCCTCCACTCGTCAGGGATTTTCCTATCGGGATATCGCTACCCGCGAGGTCAACGACTTGTGTTTTCAAACTCCGAGTACCGAGGTGTCGATCCTCCGATGCGAAGCCACCTGGACTCCACTATACCCTGGGCCCCACGTTTCTAAGCTGCTTCTCTCCCACGTGCAATCAGGAATCGAGGGATCGTGATTTCACCTATTGCAGTTCCTTGTGACGAGAATCATCGAACGTCGAATCCCGTCCTCCCAGGATCTCGTGCCACGTGCCTCCGTAGAAATCGACGACTCCGATCAAATCGGGGAATCATGATTCACAATTTCGACGTGCATGCGACTTGCCTCGTCAAATGCTGAATGCCGATATGCGATGGCTTGACTCTTCCCTGTGCCTACGGGTTAACTCCCG
>JASDQU010104179.1:0-26411 GCA_032191745.1 Picea mariana | reverse complement strand
ATCTCAGGTTCTGCATTCACCTGAATAGAGTGATTTGGTAATCTCTTGGGATGAATTTCACTTTCATCTTAGCGATCATCCTGTCCCAGCTCTTGATTTTTTGTTTTCCTTTGTAGCGCCTATCATCCTGCAATTCATCCCACCATAAGGCTGCATGTCCTTTCAGCCTTGTAACAGCATGCCTTACCTTCTTGTCCTCTTCGATATCTTCGTAATCGAAGTAGGTATCGAGTGCTCGGATCTAATCCAACAACTCTTCAGCAATTAGAATTCCCTCATAGACGGGAATGTCCATCTTGGTCTTTGAGATCATCCTAAAGATAGCTGTGATCAACCTCTCTGTTGATGCGTCTTCTGCTGAGACCTCTTTTGCATCGTGTCCAACTTCTTCTTCAACCTCGGAATCACTAAACTCTACTGCACCAGCTCCGCGTCTCTGCGCAGTCTCCATCTCCTCAAGCCTTACTCAGGGATCTTGCATCTGGCGTTCCATCTCTGCATTTCCTGCCGGCCTACCTCTTCTTCGGTCATCCCTGTCCTCACGATCAGGTGACTGCCTTTATCTTCTAGGTGGCATTGTAATTCTTGTCCCTGCTTTAGAAAACAGAGACTCCAAGCTCTGATACCACTCTGACGCAACTCACCCTCAAAGACAACCCGCCTCCACCAGGACCTTCTCTTACATGGCCTAAAGAGTCCAAGACTCTTCCAACTCCCTCGTCGGAAGTTCTTTTCCCACAGGTGCCTTTGTCTGCGATCTCCCCTTCGCAAATCGGGAAATCAGAATTCGCGTGTTCGTGAGTTCGACACTCACAATATCGGCCCTTCAATTTCCCGAGCCCGAGCTCCGATGGTCAAAGGTCAATGTCTCCACTCATCGGGGATTTTCCTATCGGGATATCGCTACCCGCAAGGTCAACAGCTTGTGTTTTCAAACCCCGAGTACCGAGGTGTCGATCCTCCAATGCGAAGCCACCTGGACTCCTTTATACCCCAGGCCCCATGTTACTATGCCGCTTCTCTCCCACATGCAATCAAGAATCGTGGGATCGCGATTTCACCTATTGCAGTTCCTTGTGATGAGAATCGTCGAATGTCGAATCCCGTCCTCCTGGGATCTCGTGCCACTTACCTCCGTAGCAATCGACGGCTTCGATCAAATCGGGGAATTGTGATTCACAATTTTGACGTGCATGTGACTTGCCTCGTCAAACGTCAAATGACGATATGCAATGGCTTGACTCTTCCCTGTGCCTACGGGTTAACTACCGTGCAGCTTCTCCACGATCGAATGATTAGCGGGATTTCGCGACTCTCCTCCGCGAACCCTGGCCGTTTATTCTTCACCTTGAAGATCTCCTCCGCTTCAAGCTTCTCTTGGTTTGAATCTCTCCCAGGCCTGTTCCCACAACATGCACGAGGAACTACCCCTCCTGAGCTTAACTCTTTCTGGCTCCTTCAGAGATCTTTACACACACTTCCTGTGCTCGACTTTCAACAGCTCTCGAAGCATTGAATTCTTTCAGGTCCTGTGCGCTCATAGCCACAGTAATATCTGTCTTCCTTTACTCAGACTAAGTGCTGAGACTTTTGACCCGACCTGCACTCCTCCTGCACGCCCTGGTAACCCAATTCAACTCTTGGGCAGATGAGAATAAGGGTTCAACTATCTGGCCTCATCAACGCACCCTATGCGGATGAATTCGACTACACTCTATGCAGGAATCTCCTGGCTCAGACAAAGAAACAATTGAAAATCATTCTCGTCTCTCTCACAGATCTCAAATCTGCCATGAAATCACATACACAGCATATAAAACAAAGGCATAACAAGAAGCAAATATGCAACAGCATATTATCAACAACACACAAAGAATAATCACAGCCATGGAATTGAATTAAATCTTTCCTATTAATTCAATATTTGTACATGGGGATTGTTCAAAGGTTCTCTGCTCTACTCTTCTTTCTCTCAATGCTAAAAGATAATACAATGTACAAAGGAGGGTGCCTATATTCCATTTTCCCTCTTGAAATCTGGAACTATCAAATCTATAATAAATTTCTATCTAACAGCATTAAAACTAATAAATTCTTTCCTATCTATAATACAATACAAGTGCGCTTCATCACATCAATACATTAATGTTTGGCGCAACAAATATCAAGGTAGATTTCAAAAGGAAGTTTGCTGGCTTGTCCAGCTGTCTTTCTCCATGCGTTGGCTCGCTTGATGAGTGAGTGATGCTCCTGCATCATATGGTATCAGTCAAATAATCAAATTTGTATGTGATTTGTAGCTGGTAAGCTACAAGAATTTAATTAGTAGTAAATATTAATTATTTTAATGAGTTTCTACACACAATGTTGCTAATTTGGAGGATGGGTGAATTACATGATGGTGTCAAAGATTCTGGTTCAACAATTGGGCTTGTATGGGCCAAGAACTAGTGTGAATTTTGAGAAAATCACTATTATAGTTTTGACTATGATGAATTGGAGAGAAACGGTGAAATATTAAGATAAATAACTAAATTCAAGTTTAATGAATAAAAATTGTTGTATAGGTTTAATGGTGTGGATCTACAAAGTTGTAGAGCTAAATTTGACTTGGAAGGTTGGAATTTTTGTTTTAATGGCCATTGTAGCACTGGAAAGAGTTCAATGAATTAACAATTTAGGATCATGTTTGATCTCGATATGAACAACTAATATTTTCTGATATAAATTATTTAACATATATAAGGTTTTGGAAATTTAGAAGGATGAGCATATCAATGGAAATGATTCATTTTCAGGGGTTTGGGAAATGGATTAAATTAATGGTATGGATTCATATTCGACTGATGGGAGGTTAGAGTTGATCAAAGATCAATATCGTCTTGGTTGGGAGATCCATTACCCATATTGACCTTGTATTTGATAAAACATATTTAAGTGTTGAAGTTCACCAATAGAATTTTCCAATGACCAATGATCGGATCAACAAATTGGTGAGGATTTGGGCTCGACCAAGAGAAATAGTCGATGGCCAATGGGACGATGGTCATGTATTGGGAGGTTCAGTGAAGTGTTGGAGACAATCAAGAGAAGTTGTCAATGGGTCAATGGTTGGGTGTCAAATGATTTAGTGAAGTTCTTGATCGAGTAATAGGAAGCATCGATGACCAATGGGTCGATGGTTGGGAATCGATCGATTCAGTGAAGAATTTGATCAAGCAATAGGATTTTTTGATGATTGATGGGCATCAGTCGAATTGGTTAGGTGTTTAGGTCATACAAGAGAAACAATCGATGGTCGATGAAGGAAAGAGGGTGATGACATATCATACCACATTAGCATCCATGTGTCATGCCATGTCATCCAAGTTGATACCTCAGGATGAATTTTCATGCTACATCAAGATCCACATGTCATGCAATGTTGGAAGTTGCCACATGAGTTCAAAAGTGGATGATGGACCAATGATTGAGTCAATCGGTTTAGCAATGTGTTACAAGTGGTTTCCAAAAGAAATGAGCAACAGTCGATGGGTTGATGGTTAGGAGTCAACTGAATTATTGATGAGTTTTGTTCATCGATGAAAATAATCGAAGACCCATGTCCAATGTTCAAGTTGACCAGTTTAACGTGGTGTTGTGAATCAATTGCTAAAGGAATGGACTAATGGCCTACGGTCATGTCGACAGTTTTGGGAAAATATTATCCACTCCCAAAGGATAATGCAAATGGATAAAGGATGATAGATTCAAATCAATGGATAATATATTTCCTTATTTGGATATCAACGACCTAGATTTAAAAAAAAATTCATGACAGTAAAACAATCATTTTTTTATGAATGTTTCAGGTTTTTTAAGGTCATGAACTTGCAGAGCTGTTTTGAGGCACTAAACAATGTTTTTAGCATTTCTAATTTTCAATATTCAAATGTCGTAGAAACCACATACAATATTTGTGTCTAAATAAAAAAAAATTAGAGAGAGTTTTCCAACGAACTAATATATTTGCAAAATGGAGATCATATCAAAAAGTTATATCCAAGACAATCAAGGTAAAAGTTTGGCACCAATTTAGTTCCAAAGGGTATAAATCCTAGCTCATAAGGCTATCTTGGATACAATATTAGTATATGAAAATATTATCAACCACAGAATACAACTAAAGGTCAATATTTGGAATCCAGGTGTGCAAAAAATGTGTAGGAAGAGAAAGAAGACACATGTAGAATACATGAATAAAAATGTAAAACAATCAAAACTTGTGTGGGTCGTAACGAACAACTTGGACCCCGGTTAAGGGTGAAATTGTGACTGATCATTCAAAAGGTAGTAATAGATATACCCAATTAATTTTCATTAAAAATCACAAAGCAGTTGGTTTAGAGATGCATAAATAGGGATAAAATTGTTAATCCAAAATAATGTCAAGAGGGGTAAAGTTGTCATTTCCATATTGTTGCAAATTTTGAAAATATGAGAGTTGTTGTGATTTTATTGTTATAAATATTATATGTGTCATCCAAAAAAGTTTCCTTGGTTTCTAACAAAATTACCACTCTGTAACAACCCTGTCGTTATGACTACAAGTAACGAAAGCAAGTGAAAGGTTTTTTTTTTTTTTGCAGGAAGGAAACAATGACAACAGTTAACCACATAACTTGATGATGAACACAATGCACACATATCAGGAAAAATACAATGAAGAATCAACACACAAGAACATCACGCAGCTAGAAGAAACATGTGAAAATCAAAAGGAAGACATATTTGGCTACCCACCCGACACATGCAAGACAACGCCTACAAGCTAAATGATAAAATCAACAACCTGAAACATCGACTTCAACGACCAATAAATAGAACCTTCCTATCAAGTGAGAGACAACACAAGAGTTGAAAAACAAGTACCACCTTAAAATCAATAGTCTCAACCACATCGGGTGGTGCACGATCCTAAGTCGGTTATTGTGTGCAATTATTGATCCATGCACGCATCGATACAATATCAAGAAATCATGTTTCCACAGTGTGATGGGCGCACTAGGGACCCATGTGAAACCAAGCTAATTCCAACCCTTCGTCCCAACATAAAATCCAACAATGCAACAACCTTACAAAAACACATTCAATAAATTAATAAGTCCTCAACTAGTTCCTTGTTGGGAAAACATTAAGGCTGCTATAAGGCGATAATCCTAGTACTTATAATCAACAATTAAGATTAACGTAAGTCAAAACCATTATAGGGGATCAAGGAATTAAACATATTTAACCGAGTGAACTAATTGAAAAAGCGTTTGTTAATCCAATCGAAGGGGTAAATGCCTTACTCATAATTAAGTCATCAACAACCAATTATAATGCCAAGGAAACTGAAACTATAAATTGAATATAATTGTTTCAATGCAACTGAAACAAAAATATTATTCACATAAGAAATATATTGAATACATTTGTAATTGTTGTGATTTATCAATCAAATAAATCACTTTGATTGGGGTAAATGTTGTGAATAAAATGTGAATGTTGTGATTTGGGAGTAATTGTTGTGATTTAGGTATCAATTATATTGTTGTCCTTAAACAATATCGATTATCAAAAATCCATTGTCTTTTACATAATAGTTCATTGTCTTTTAAAAGGAATCATAGCCTATGATGTCGCTCTCCCCTAAAAAGAAATTGATCCTATTTAAAGAAATAACACAGAGTTAACAATATATTTTAGAAAATTGCTATCCAATAATACAGGTGACTATATCTATTACAAATCGTTGTCAACAATAATTAAACGTCATCTGACTGTGTTTCACTGTCGTAAAACATAAGTCTATGTATTACACAAACATAATGTCATTTATTACATAATAGAATCATTGTCATATAACATAATGCTTATTCATTACACAACATAATTCTATTTATTACACAAATTGAATTGTTGTCATACAACATAATGCTATAACACAAAACATAATGTTATTTATAATCGTTGTCATAAGTATATATGTTAAATTGTTGTCAATAATAATAACAAATCTCTAGCACACATTATGTAATTCGCTGTTTGAATGATATATTGTTATCCATTGATAATATCATTTCCTAATACTAATTAAGGCTAATAATGATATTGTTGAGCGAAAATATGATATTGTTGAGTGAAATGTGATATCGTCATGTGTGATGATAACGTTGTGAAATATATATCATTGTCAATTGAGCACATGTTAATGCTGCACATTCCATACATAAAGATGTTGTCTACCAACCATATGATAAGGATATCCATTAAAAGTATGATATTGTTGTCTAATTAAAAGTATAAATCAATGTCCAAACTCAGAGTATAAAAATGTTATCCAAAACGCAGAGTGTAATAGGCTAACAACAATAGCGCTATCCAAAATGCTATCTGTTAATGCATAACCAAATCGCTATCCATTAACACATATCAATACGCAGACACATAAAAAACACTATATATTTACACATGGCATAGATGTCCAATTAAATGAATGGTATCGTTGTCTAAATATATTAAATTTGCAATCTAAAAATGGTAAAATCACAGTCTAATAAAAGTAATAATTCTCAACCATTACAGAAGTAAAATAAATGCTACCATTTACACAATAAAAACGCCACCATTTACACAATAAAAATGTAGAGGTGATCATCAAAAACGTTGAGATTATTAGAGAAATTTGCTGGGAGAAATAAATAACCAAAAATCATAGAGATTAATAATTTGTTCGCAGAGAGAAATAAATAAACAATACGCAAATGTTTTCCCAATCAAGCACTAGGTAATTCGTGTAGTAAAAGTTGTGTAGAAATTTGTTGTAGAATTGGCAATAAAAATGTTTTTCCCCTTTTTTTCAAGAGCCAAGGAATTTGTGGATTAATCCTTGAGAGATTAATCATTCTAATCACATAGATAATCAATCACAAGAAAAATAATGGTGATAAACTTTCAAAGATGAACCATTCGAAAATGCGGAGATAACCATCCAAAATAAATGCAGAGACATATCATTCAACGTAGAAATTTATCATTCAAGAAAACGCAGAGATAATATGCCAGGAAATTGCAGATATGAAATCAACAAAACACAGAGATACTCAATCACAAGAAGGCTCAAGGATCAAGGATAAATCATAAGAGAAAAACACAAATATAAGTAAGGGATAGATGACAGGGAGAAAAATTTATCCTTCACTCATCATCCATGCATAGGAAAGAAGGGCATTTGAATCTATAGGTCTTTAAACACCGAAGTGGTGACCGTCGATTAAGCTCCTGGCCAACTGCTCAGGCACAGACTAATGACTAAAGGGATAAGGGACAAAATATAAGACCCAAATTTATTCGTAATAATCAATAAAACAAACACAAAGAAGTCATTGCAATAAGAGGTTGGTTTCACCATAGGAAAACAATTTAGAATACAGTGAGCAAGGGGATTACAATTACCATAGGAAAAGAAGGTGTAAGAAATCTCATCGAAATGAAATTTTCAACCCAGCACTGATACATAACATGTGTAAATTAAATTCATTACAAGTAACAAATTTAACAACGTACCTTAGCCAAACATGAATGCTCCAAAGTTGTTTTCCTGCGCGCACTCCATCCATCTCCCACTTTCCAACCGATGTGACCTCGCTGGTACCTCCCAACCAATGCTAGAGGTACTCTTCTTCCCTATGATCCCCTCAAGATGCAAAGGGGCCATGCACACAATACCAGAGAACTACTAGCACCCATCTCGCATCGCAAGGTCGATCTACCACTCGTTACCCAAGCTGGGTATCCCAACTCCCACAAGATAAAGTTCAGTCAAGGTAAAAATCCAGCAGCGTAATGTTACGCAAAAAGATGAGATCCATACTCGTCCTCCTCCATCCTTTTTATAGAGGTTTTAAGTGATTAGTTTTCCAAATTCCCATTAAATTCCTTTTTCATTAATTTAATCAAAAAAAACCTCCCCCATACACATGTCACCTATTGCCTAGTTGCACCAGAAAATTAATTTTATTAATTATTTAATTATTCCTATTTCTCTCACCCACCTAAAAGCATTCCTAAAAATGCTCCTTGGTGTCTGAGTATTCCATTACAAATCTTAAATGACTTATGCCTTACTTAATTCCTAGTTGAGTTCATAATTATCAAGTTCCAAAGGAAGGATTCCTTACTAAGTAAGACATTCATCTTTTTCTTTATGTTTCCCCTTTTCTTTAAGTTTGCTATTTCTTTTAAGTTTCCCTCTTTTTCCTTTTTAACTAAAAATCAATTTAACAAGTGTAGATAAAACAACCATTTACCCTTTTTCTTCTTTAATTAAAAATTAATTTAGCAAGTCTAGATAAAAAAACCATTTACCCTCTTTTATTTTTAACTAAAATGAAATTAGTAAAAATAGATAAGAACAACCATTTCCCTTTTTAAAATTTTAATCCTCCATTAAAATTTTGACATAATTTGAATTTCTTACACCCTCTTCTTGTTACATGTTTATTTATTATTATTATTTTGACCACAAGTTCTACTTAGACCTAGGTTTAATTTCACTAGGTTGGGCAACATTTTCATTAGGGAAAAATTGTTTTTAAATCTTACTTATCACATCATTCATTTTAAGGACGACTAGGTTTATTCACTTACCCATTGATATCACGGCATGCCCTTCAGGACACACTATGTGCTCCAAGGGTGTCACTCGCCTCTTCCCATTTTCCTTGCATGATGTGGCCTTCAAGATGCACTACCTGMTCCAAGMGTGCCACTCACCTCTTTCCATTTTCCTTGCATGACATGCCCTTCAGGATGCACTACGTGCTCCATGGGTGCCACTTACCTCTTGACTGACTTTGGTAGACGTCAAAAACCCCTGTAGTCAGTACTCCACAAGGTGATATTGTKGGAGACTAAGGGCCTCTAAGGAATAAGGTCACTTCCTTATTGCACGCCCCTTAGAATCATCATGGGAGACTATCATAGTCTTCCTTGACGACATCGTGGGTCTTATCAAACTAGGTAATYGTTAAACTACATTTCAAGCCACGATGGGAGTGCTAGTAGGCTGTGGCAGGGCTATTGTCCACACATCTCCCTCAAGTCTCTAKTTKTCCTATGTGACCCGTCTACTCCACATGCGAGTCTGGTCGGCAAGCCATCGTCATCCTACATCCCTCAACGAATCATGTCAACAACAATAATAAATCATCATAACATCTAATCATATGTACATGTGTCACATCAATAACATTCAAACCCAACAATCCTCTCCCTGACATTATCCAGAGTCTAAGGGGTTTCATCGATGCCTCTACATCCTCAATGTCCAAATTCCTACACACTCAAAAGAACCCAGTCAATAGCGCATGTCTATGTGAATACAACAAAATAATATATCGTCAATCCATAATGTCTCATAATCATAATCAAATGAACGATAGTATAATAATCTAAATCACTTTCAAGAAAGTGTCCTCAAAGAATAAGTTCTCTCAATGCATGCAAGAGCGGGTTGTTACACACTCTAAGTGGCCAAAATTAGTGTTTACAGTTTTTTTACACTTGACAAAAGGTGTACAAAAGGGTTAAATTGGAAATATTCAATTCCCTATAACTTTATGCTCAGTTCTTAGAGATGAGCAAGAAAGTGTTCATGGAAATATATCGGATACGAGAATCCATATATCCACTGATAATTTAGTTTTGATCCAAATAATTCTTAAGGAATTATAAGGAAGGTTTCTGGTGGACTTGAAGGACATCATTGAGTAGAATAGAATTTTAGGAGGCCATAACTCTTGTCTCATAAATAAAATTGAAACATGAGTATAATCATTGGAAGGGTAATCCATATGATATCCTAATAGGAATCCTACTTTCTCCAGGGGAGCATTGGGTTTCTATATAAAGTTGATGTAAAAAGTGGAATTGGATTCCATGAACCATGTAATTACTCGATGTGAAGGTTTTTCCAATTAGTGTCAAAGTTTGGAGAAACTTTCCCAAATGATAGAGGTGAGTGTCAAAGGTTATTTTTTTGTAAGAAAGAGTGTATATTATTACAATAGTTATTATGTATAAGCCTAGAGGCATACCTGAAGTGCAATATTTTTACAAATAAATAGAGGCTCAACTCAACATGGCATTGTTATTAAGAAGAAGAGCACTCTGTAGAGAGTGTTGTGTGAAAGGGATTTCTAGAAAGAGGATAAGATTCCAAAACTAAGAATTATATGGGTCTACTATAAATTAATTCCAAGGTCCATATGATAAGGAAGTAGGTCAAGCTTGTACAATTGGATGAAGCATGAAAGAGATGCAAAGGGAAGTTCACAACTATAGAGAAGGTGATGAAAGGCTGACAAAAGTATAAGGAATAAAAAGGGAAATATTATTATTCTATTTCTATAGGCTCTAAGTCTCTTGCCAGGGAAAATCAATAATTATTATCACATGATGCATGAATCCCACAAGTATGAGTTTCATAAGCATGCACAAGGAGTTAAGAATAACTCCATATCCTTGAAGGTAGAAATGTAGTGAAGGCTACAAAGTTGCTGAAAGAGAAGGAAAAAGGATGTAATGAGATGGGGTGTGACTCATACAGTGGATGAGTTATATTTTTGCAAGAATAGGAATGCAGGAAGAGGGAATTGTTAGATACGATCTAGAAACTTTTTGTCTAAACCACTCAGAATAAGAAGCCACTTATGATATCGGAGTGTGCAACAAAAGTAGGGTACAAGTCCAAATGGAGGGTGTAGCATTTACATTGGAGTAGACTAGTCTTGAATGGCCAAGTAGTTATTCATAGTAAATCATTCAATGAAGTGAATAGAGATATTTAAAATTAATAAAATCCATGTATGGAAAATAGTATTAGAAATATGACATAAAAGAATGTTTTAGAACATTCAAATGCTAGTCAGTGATCATGATATTTCAAGACATATTTGGTAAATGAAATGGGGAGTGGTTAATTAGATTGCAACGTTAATATTTAGTTGGAGTAGTCCATATTACAACACTATGAATATCACTAATTTTATCCAAAATGTTTAGAAATGATTCTCATCATAAAAGAAGAAATTGTGAGATGGCGACACTAGTGGATATAATGGTTGGAAAATCAGAATGGCTAAGTGAGGCTTGGATGAAAGGTTTAGAATAGGGTCCAGTGGTGCATAGTTGAACATAATGGTAGTGCACATGCTAGCAAGGTTCTATAGGAATTCAGAGACATTCATATACAATAACAAAAATAAATAATATATTTATTTCGAAATAGATATGAATTTGAGTGCATGATAGAATTGATCCATGATGCATAAAATAAAGATAGAATGCACATGCATGAAATAGGAATGAAATATCAAATTCTTGGTGCATATGGATGTGAATTTGTGCATGTGGACACACCTGGACATGTTGGTGGCATGAATATAGACTAAGAATAGTCTGCTATAAAATAGTGTTTCTATGATATTTGAATAAAACTAATGATGTATTGTATATCTAGGAAAAATATTTTTAGCATGATGATATTGTTTCTTCTGGTATCCATCAATATGAAGACAAATGAGGTGGGTGGGAATAATGATTAATAGAATAGTAAATGGAGCCTATGATAATCTACAAAGTATCAGTTGATTAGGTAGCATCAAGTAAATTGATGACAACAATGTAGGTATGCATTTGGGGTTGTTCTGATGTATAAATATTAAAGGAAATTAAGATAATAATCACCTCTGTAAAATATCAATATTTTAATGGATGTAAAGGTATGAGGCCTCAAGTATTAAAATATTATTTTTTGCTTGAACGCATTTATGGGAAAATTAATTGTATATTGTGTTATGTTGGTTATGAGATCATAACAAGGTTAATTCATGAGACATTAATATTCTTGTAGAAATGAATTCCATCATATATGGTCATATCTAAGGCCATGATAAGATTGGATATGGAAAGGCTATAGTTCCATCCAAGTGAATAATGGTTCTCCCCTATATAACGAATGTTTGTACAACCTTTTTTCCTACACTGAATAACACTAAGGGATTATGTTCCTAGTGTTGTGTATGGTTGAAGATGAAGGTTTCCAAATGATCAGATCGGTTGTGTGGAAGAGTTTGGATGATATTTTCATGGGTGGGACATACATTCCAAATCACATCATGGAATACATGACATGAACATATAGTATTCCAGAGTCAATGCAAGGATGCATTGTGTAGATGTGGCCATGATTATTGCCACGCCAATTTTATTATTAGTAATGTTTGATTGCATTATGAAATTTTGGGTGTTGATAAAACATGTACAATGAATCATAGTTTAATTATAAATAATATGATGAATAGTTGAATTCCATTTTTAATCTAAAAAAAAAAATGGTTGGAAATGATTGAATTGTTGGTAAATTACAATTCTGAGATCATTTCATGAACTACTAAGAATATGCATGAGTGCCAAAAATATTGTTTGGATATAATAAAGTTTAGGAAATTGAAGGTAGAGTGTCCTTCGATATGGAAATGATGTAAGACCACCAGAAATACTAATATATATAGCTGTAGGAGCCTAACATAATGAACAAAAATCTCATGCATGGGAATATTTATTTTCTTGTATAAATATATTTTAGAAATTAATAATCGAAAATCATTATGATATGCTAATAATTTTCTTGGCTGCATGGAAATTGAGAAAATTGGAGGGGAAATGGTCTTGGATATGGCTAAGATATAATCCCATAAGAAATAGTGATATGTACTACTACAAGAGCCAAATAACTATGAACATAAAACTCATTTTTGGGAAATGTTTTCCTATGTAGAATAGATTTGGGATTTTATAATAAAATGTGTACAATGATGTCTCATATTGACTATATGAATATGATGCATATGGGATGATTTCCACAAGTTATAGATTTATAATCGAATTCTAGCAGCAAGTTGGCATTCATCTACATGGGATACCTTAGAAAATGATGGATCGTCTGAGGAACTATATAACAAAGAAAGGGATGCCTAAGCCTGGAGGGTGAGTATAGAAAAAGAACCAGGTTGTCAGGCCTGAAGAGTGAATTCATGTGTGAGTTTCAATGTCGAAGAAATAGTTTGTTAGGAATGAAGAGTGAACTCCTATGTGAGTTGCACTATATGAGAAATATTATCATTGGTTATTTTCGTCAATGTTTCATCAAAACCTGCATAGGATATCTAGCTATTTAGGAAATAAAAGAAAAGATTATCAAGAAAGGATGAGAGATTCAAAATGGAAGAATGAGAAAATATATTCACACTACTCCAATGAACTAATCAATGAATGGAAATTGATACATAGATGATGATCAATATGGTCGATATTGATTCAATGAATGAGTGGAATGCACTCATATATAAGACATGACATTCCATAATTAAGAAAATCAATCAAGCAGTTAGCTTTCCTTAGGAATGCATGCATGCATAATAGTGATGATCTAAATAGAAATTCTAAAATAGAACTAGTAGAACTAGTCAGTTAACTTCCACTAAACTAGTGTGTCGAAAATTGAAATTTCTCTAACACCCCCCGTAAGAATCACTATGGAGTAAAAAATGAGTCCCGGCTACTAGGGCATATTAGGTACTCATGTACAATGAAACTAATGAAAACTGACTAAAAATTATGAAAAACGAAAAACCACATGGGAACAAAACCCCCCCTCAAAACACAATGTATCAAAAGAAGAAAAGGAAGTTTCTAGGAAACTGTGTTCTTCACTACAAGATGACCCCGCAAAGTTTGAAACTTCTGCTCATTGAAATTGTTTGTGAAGATGTAGAAATATTTATGGATATGATGAAGTCCTTTGGAAAGTTGGCTAGTCATGTACCTATTGATACTGTGGACCCATATGCACCTGAAAATATTCCTTTCTAGTGGAAGTGGAACTAGATGCCAATTTTGATTCTCTAGGAGTGAGTCATACTCCTCCTACATGGTTTCTTTCCATAATGGATTTCCCATAGCCTCATTGTAGGTCTATGGATCAAAATATTGAACCATATAGCAATGCATGGGAATCGTTGGTTTAGAAGTTGAAGGTACATGAGAAGTCTCCTCATGCTAAGATCGATTCCTCCTTGAATCCAATGGATTCCTTGCAAGGACACCTTCTTCCTAAAGTGTGAATTGTTCCCTCTTGGAATTATGTTGAAGCTTCGACGTTGGATTCTTATCTAGATGTACTACTTGCTCATTTCAATATATAGGATCTAAGTGTATGGTATCATATATGATTTATGGAACTAATTGAAGCATAAGAGTATATGCATGTTACACTAGAGGTGCATGCAAAATAATCTCCTTATGTGTAAGTATAAAGGAGGAATCATCGTCATAAAACTAAGTGAATTTATACCACCTTTATTTTTTATCCACCTCACCAATTGTAATAATGGAATTGTCATGCATATCAATTACAAAAACCGAATATGATGTAAATTCAACATTTTTTCCTTTCTGAGTGATATGATAAACCGAGAGAAGATTCATAGAAAACTTTGGAACATGTAAAACATTCTCAAAAATACTTTTATGGAGTTCCACTCTCCCTGTAACATCCCTCTCTTGCATGCACTGAGAGAACTTATTCTTTGAGGAAAAATTCTTGCAAGTGATCTAGATTATTATACTATTGGCCATTTGATTATGATTATAAGGCATTATGGATATGATGATATGTAATTTTGTGTTTTTACATAGACATGTGTTATTGACTGGGTTCTCCTAAGTGTGAAAGACTTTGGACCTCAAGGATGTAGAGGAATCGATGAAACCTCTTGGACTCTAAATTGAGTCAGGGAGTGGACTATTAGGGTTTGATTATTGTTGATATGACATATGTACATCTTGTTAGATGTTATGATGATTGATTATTATTGTTGACATGATTTGTTGATGATGCAGGCTAACGATAGCTTGTCGACCAGAATCACATGTGGAGTAGAGGGGTCACGCATGACAACCAGAGACTTTGAGGGAGAGGTGTGGACAATAGCCCTGCCACAGCCTACTAGCACTCATGTCGTGGCTTGAACTGTAGGTTAACGATTACCTATTTTGAGAAGACCCACAATGTCATGAGGGAAGACTATGACAGTTGCTCATGATGATTCTAAGGGGTGTATAATAAGGCAAGGGCCTTATTCCTTAGAGTTCCTTATTCTCCCACAAGATGACCTAGCAGATTATTGACTCCAGTGGTTTTTGATGTCTACCAAGTCAGTCAAGAGGCAAGTGGCACCCTTGGAGCATGTAGTGTGTCCTGAAGGGCACATCGCACAAGGAAAACAGAAAGAGGTGAGTGGCATCCTTGGGGCACATAGTGTGTCTTGAAGGGCATGTCGCGTAAGGAAAACAAAAAAAGGCGAGTGGAACTCTTGGAGCACCTAGTGCATCCTCAAGGTCATGTCGTGATTTCAATGGGTAAGTGAATAAACCTAGTCAGACTTAAAACAAATGATGTGATAAGTAAGATTTAAAAACAATTTCCCTAATAAAAATGTCGCCCGGTTGAGTGAAATTAAAATCTAGGTCTAAGTAACGCATGTGCTAAAAAAAATTATACATATTAATCATAATTAAACATGTAACAAGGAGGGGATAATAAATTTAATTAAATTATTAAAATCAAATTTCAATGGGGAACTAAATTTTAAAAGGGAAATGATTTTTTTTTTCTACATATGCTAATTAAAATTTATTAATTAAAAAGAAAAAGGGGTAAAAGGTGGTTTTTCTACACTTGCTAATTTGAGTTTTAGTTAAAAAGGGAAAAGAGGGAACCTTAAAAAAATAGGAAACCAAGGGAAAAGGGGGAAACATAAAGAAAAATGGAAATATAAGGAAAAAGATGAATATCTGACATAGTAAGAAATCTTGCCTTTAAGAACTTTCTAATTATGAGTTCAACTAGGAATTTAGTAAAGGTGTAAGTCATTTAAAATGTGTAAGGGGATATTGGGACACAAAGGAGCATTTTTAGAAATGATTTTTGGTGGGTGAGGGAAATAGGAATAATTAAATAAATAATGAAATTAAGTTTTGGTGCAACTAGGGGGGATGGGTGACATGTTTACGATGATTTTTTTTTTTATTAAATTAATGAAAAAGAAATTAAATGAGAATTTGGGGAAAAAATCACTTAGAAACTCTATAAAAGGGATGGAGGAGGAGGGTATGGATTGGATATTTATGCGTAAAGTTACTCTATAGAATTTTTGTCTTGATTGACTTATCTTGTGGGAGTTGGGATACCCAGGTTAGGTAACGAGTTGTATCTTGAACTTGTGAGGTGAGTTGGGTGCTAGTTGTTCTTTGGTAGAGTGTGTTTGGTCCCTTTGTGGCTCAGGGGGATCAGGGGGAAGAAGAGTACCCCTAGCATTAGTTGGGAGGTATCGGTGAGGTCACATCGATCGGCAAGTGGAAGTTGGTCAGAGTGTGCACAAGACATAAACTACTGAGAAATCACGTTTGGATAAGGTACGTTGGTTTAATTGTTACTTGCAATGAATTTAAATTTACTCATGTTAGTTCTCTGTGCTCATTTTAGATTTCATTTCCATGCATTGTCTTGCACCTACTTTCCTACGGTATTGTAATCCCCTTGCTTGATGTTTTCTGATGGATTTCCTTTGGTGAACCCAACTTCTAATTTCACTAACTTATCTCTRTGGGTTTTATTTATTAATATGATTAGATTGTTCTTTATCTTTCTCCCTTATCCCTAGGTCACCAATCCATGCCTAAGGAGTTGGCCAGGAGCTGAATTGATGGTCATCATTTCGGTGTTTATAGACCTATAGATTCTAATGCCCTGCTTTTCTGTGCGTGGATGATGAGCGAAGGATAAAAATTTTCCCAGTGGTCTACCCTTACTCATATCTACGTTGATTGATTCTTGRCTGAATGATTGTCGTTATGCCTTCTTGTGATTGAGTAATTCTGCATATTATTTATCATTCCTCTCCGCGAGAAGCTTAATACTCTCTGTGTTTTTATATMAACTATGCATTTTACCATTTTATTACRACAACGATTTACCATTTTACTTGTCTGCAAATTACCCTGTGTAAAGTCAGCGAGTACCCCTTTCCTATTGATCGTGTTTGGACAGTTTTTAATGTTTGACAGTAAAATTTGGGATAGCATTTTATAATATGTATCAAGAAAATCTTTGCATATATTTAATATATTATTACCAACGACATCCCTTACACCATAACAATGATTATATATTGGGTGGCAACAATTTTGCATTCACTATTTAGATTTAGTGATTTTATATTCACAGTTTATGTTCATAGTCTATATTCAGCGATTATGTATTCACAGTTAAATGATGGGTCAACAAATGTATATTCAATGATTTTATACATGTGGCAGCTATTTTGTATTCATAGTTTATATCTAGAGATTTTATATTCACAGTTTATGTTCACAGTCTATATTCAGTGATTTTATATTCACAGTTAAATGATGGGTCAACAAATGCATATTCATCAATTTTATACCTGTGGCAGCTAGTTTGTAGTCACAATTTATATTTAGCAATTTTATATTCATAGTTTAAATGATGGGTCAGCATTTTATATTCATTGTTATAATACATGTGGCAATGAACCCCCCTTGACTGATAGATAGAGATTATTTTCAACAACGATATCCCCGAATTTTATGAGTGACAGCGAATTGATGGTTGCATTTGACAGTGTAATTGGTTGGACTAATTTATTGCATTGCATGACTGTGTATTGGCAACGATTTTTTTTACTGTGCAAATGGTGGTGTTCTACAGTGTAAATGGGGGCATATTTTTCTATCTGAATGGGTAGCGTATGTGGCATGTTTATTGTGTTATTGATGGTGTTTCTATAGTGTAACATTGGTGTTTTAATGGGAGAAAAATTAATTATAGATTTTATAAGACAGTATTATCATATTTCACCCAACATTTATCTTATTTCTCCATCATATTCAGTCCAGTAAGGTGAATGTGTACTTGGAGATTCAAACAACTTGTTGTGTAATAGTTACATACATTTTGGGAAAACTTGTTAAATATGTACACCTTGTGACATACAACTGTATTACATAATCCATGTCATTTTAAGAAATGTTATGTTGGGTGAATTTGGGTTTTAGTGAAATTCCATTAACTAAAGTGATAATGTTTTCATCTCATTCTATTAATTACCATTTAGAAAAACATTTCTTACAGTATCCTTTGGAACATGAATGAGGCAAATCTCCCCTATCCCACGATGTACATATTTCATAAGTAATATCTTCTTCATTAGGAATTAAGCCTAGGAGTAGTCTTTCTAATAAGTATTCATTGGTCTTTAACTACCCATATATATATTTACACTGTGTATGTTCTACGATATATATTTACATTATATATTCACATTCTGCGTTGCATATTTACATGCGATATATTCATTATATATTTACACTCTGCTGTATAAATTTACCTATATACATGTTTACACTATTTCCATTATATCATAGATTAATTCTTCCTATAATATATTTAAATGACAACAATATAACCTATTTAATGATCGTCATTTCGGTTTTTATAGACCTATAGATTCTAATGCCCTACTTTTCTGTGCATGGATGATGAGTGAAGGATGAAAATTTTCCTAGTGGTCTACCCTTACTCATATCTACGTTGATTGATTCTTGGCTGAATGATTGTCATTATGCCTTCTTGTGATTGAGTAATTCTGCATATTATTTATCATTCCTCTCCGCGAGAAGCTTAATACTCTCTACGTTTTTATATCAACTCTGCATTTTACCATTTTATTACGAAAACGATTTGCCATTTTACTTGTCTGCAAATTACCCTGTGTAAAGTCAGCGAGTACCCCTTTCCTATTCATCGCGTTTGGATAGTTTTTAATGTTTGACAGTAAAATTTGGGATAGCGTTTTATAATATGTATCAAGAAAATCTTTGCATATATTTAACATATTATTACCAACGACATCCCTTACACCATAACAATGATTATATATTGGGTGGCAACAATTTTTCATTCACTATTTAGATTTAGTGATTTTATATTCACAGTTTATGTTCATAGTCTATATTCARCGATTTTGTATTCACAGTTAAATGATGGGTCAAAAAATGTATATTCAATGATTTTATACATGTGGMAGCTATTTTATATTCASAGTTTATATCTAGAGATTTTATATTCACAATTTATGTTCACAGTCTATATTCAGTGATTTTATATTCACAATTAAATGATGGGTCAACAAATGCATATTCATCGATTTTATACCTGTGGTAGCTAGTTTTTATTCACAATTTATATTTAGCGATTTTATATTCATAGTTTAAATGATGGGTCAGCATTTTATATTCATTGTTATAATACATGTGGCAATGAACCCCCCTTGACTGATAGATAGAGATTATTTTCAACAACGATATCCCCGAATTTTATGAGTGACAGCGAATTGATGGTTGCATTTGACAGTGTAATTGGTTGGACTAATTTATTGCATTGYATGAMTGTGTATTGGCAAYGATTTTTTTTACTGTGCAAATGGTGGTGTTCTAYAGTGTAAATGGGGGCATATTTTTCTATCTGAATGGGTAGCGTATGTGGCATGTTTRTTGTGTKATTGRTGGTGTTTCTATAGTGTAACATTGGTGTTTTAAYGGGAGAAAAATTAATTATAGATTTTATAAGACAGTATTATCATATTTCACCCAACATTTATCTTATTTCTCCATCATATTCAGTCTAGTAAGGTGAATGTGTACTTGGAGATTCAAACAACTTGTTGTGTAATAGTTATATACATTTTGTGAAAACTTGCTAAATATGTACACCTTGTCACATACAACTATATTACAGAATCCATGTCATTTTAAGCAATGTTATGTTGGGTGAATTTGGGTTTTAGTGAAATTCCATTAACTAAAGCGATAATGTTTTTAGCTCATTCTATTAATTACTATTTAGAAAAACATTTCTTACAATATCCTTTGGAACATGAATGAGGCAAAGCTCCCCTATCCCACGATGTACAGATTTCATAAGTAATATCTTTTTCATTAGGAATTAAGCCTAGGAGTAGTCTTTCTAATAAGTATTCATTGGTCTTTAACTACCCATATATATATTTACACTGTGTATGTTCTACGATATATATTTACACTATATATTTACATTATATATTCACACTCTGCATTGAATATTTACATGTGATATATTTATTATATATTTACACTCTGCTGTATAAATTTACCTATATACATGTTTACACTATTTCCATTATATCATAGATTAATTCTTCCTATAATATATTTAAATGACAACAATATAACCTATTTAACTTAGAGATATCATGTATTTAATTTACAAAATTCTCACATATATTTACTAGATAGTAAATTCAATGATATAAAACAAGCTTAATTAGAGACAACGATTTTGGTAGTTTTGGATGATGTGAATTTTGTTTTGATTTTCTTATAGCAATTTTCATGATTTTCTTATTGGCGAATTTTATTGAATTCAGTAATCATTATAAAACTTGTTTTATGATTTCCTAACTAGATAGCGAACTCATCCTGAGGAAAATACTTATATTTGTTTCAATTTGTAAAGATAATGACTTATATGGTTAAAGACATGTTCCATTTTTGTTTTAGTTTAAAAAATAGTGATTTCTTCAGGAAATTACTTATCTAATCTTGGGGTTTGGAGGATAGTTGCAACGAACCATTTGTTTTAATGACAATTATTTATTATGTACAGATTGATTCTCTTGCACAAGGAAATTATTGTGTTAGATGAATTCCATAGTAGTCTTGTTTACCTATCGATTGGGTGCTTGGGTTAGTCGTCTTTTGTTTTGACAGTTAATTCGGTCTCCTAGCACGTTGAATGTTTCTTTGGTTATTGATCTAGATGGGGTATGTTGCACCGAGATTATCGTCATCCCTATCACCTTTTGATGACATGATTCTTGATTAGACGATCATTGTGTTCCCTGAGGGATAGAGGCGAATGACAACCTAGCCGGAGTCTGTGCTTCCCGATGTGGGTGTTTTTCATTGTAACGGTCATTGGGACTTGGGTTGTAATGCCTTCATGATTTTGGTTTGCGTGCCATGGAGGTTCTAGTTACTGATCATCGAGGCCTTTGTGCTGGGATTGTGGATGTTTTCCTTATATTGTATGCGTTGTCGTGTTTGTGTCGGGYGGGTAGTCGTTTCTTTCTTTTTGATTTACGCATGTTTCGCCCAGTTGCTTGATGTACTAGTGTGTAGAGTCGGTGTTGTCTATTGCCCGATCTCCRTGTGTGGAGCTCATTGTCAGGTGGTTTTGTTTAAATATTGGCATCATTGTTTTCCTTCCTAAAAACAACAAAAAAAAAAATCGCTTTTCGCTTCACTTGGAGTCATAACGATTGCGGTTGTTACATACGATATTCAAGTGGGTTTCGACTCGCGACTTGTGATCACTATAGATTTCATTGATTTGATTTCTGATTATAATATTGCTAATCAATTTGATTTGTTTTCATGTAGGTAATCATGGTTATAGGAAGTCGCGGAGGTAAACGACGAGGTTCTAGGGGAGGAGGAGTGATGCCTCAAGTAGCATCCATGCCTGAGGGGTCTAACCCCCAGGGAGACAAACAGGTTGTCGAGCAGGAACAGATAGCAGTGGGTGATGTGGTTGGGCTGATGAGGTATTTTTATTGGATGTCTGAGGAATTGATCAGCCATTTGGATAGAGATGAGGCCAAGGCAACAACACCCCCTGAGGGTCCATTGCATGCTCTGGTCGGTACTGGTATCATTCACCGCGAACTAGAGAAGGTCAAATTTCTTGAGTTCTTTGGTGTCCCAGACGGCGCAACCACCAAGGCATGGTTGGAGAATATGGGGATGTTCTTTTCACTTCGCTATTATACCTCCAACATGAAAGTCCCCATGGCGGTATTTCAACTAAAGGGGATCACTCTTCTATGGTGGAAGACGCTCCTACCACAATTGAACATGGTCATAAAAGACGTGTCATGGGAGTTGTTTTAGGAACGGTTTCAAGAGAGGTACCTATCAGAGGAATTCATTGAGAGTCAACTCAATGAGTTCAATGCCTTGCGACAGGGAAAGCGTATGGTGCCCGAGTATGAGGCCCATTTTATGGAGTTTCTTCAGTATGCTTTGCACCTTAATAGCGAGAAACTTAAGGTCAAGAGGTTCTTGTTTCACCATAATTTCATCATACGTGCAAAGGTTAGGGTTTTGATGCCTCGGACCTTGCACGATGTCATCTAGAAGGCCCTCATAGCATAGGTGGAGCTTATAAATGGGGGTCAGTGTAGGAATCCAGTGAGACCAGAAGGGCAGGTGTCATCTGGTGTGCAGCAACATCAGACACCAGCTAGACATATTCCAGGATATCATGGCTTCCAGAAAGGATCCACTTTCACTGCACCTCAGTGACCAACACCTCAATAGAGGACTCCTTATTGAGGTCCAAGATTCCATAATAGACCAAGATTCCAGGCCAATGGACTATCAGCTTCTACTTCAGGTACCACGTGTACTGGACCAAAGAAGGGGTGTTGGACATGTGGGGAGCCACACTACTAGCGCGACTACCTAGTGGAGAGGAATAGAGCATCTAGATCAGCCAGACCCACTATCGTGGAAGAGTTTGGAAAGGCCCATTGGATTCATGCAGCGGTGAATAGCTGTCAGGAAGAGCACCAGTCGACTGTGCTCGAGACGCCAAGTACCATCGCTTACCAGACCCTTAGTATTTTGATAGATCCTGGTGCTACTGAGAGTTTCATTTCAGGTGAAACACTAAAAATAATTATGTTAAAGGCAGTCAAACATGATGAGTTTAGCTTTGTAGAGATGGCTTCGGGAGCCAAACAAAAGGTTGGAGGGAAGGTTACAGCCTGTACCCTTAACCTAGGAGAGTTTGTCACCAAGGCCAACCTATACATCACGATATTAGGATCTTTATATGACGTCATGATTGGTATGGACTAGTTGGAATCACATGAGGCGATACTCAACTGTAAGATGAAATAGTTGAGCTTGGTTTATGATGAGGGGTAGAGATGTGTGATTCTAGGTTGGAATCTAACGAACCTCTTGTTTGTCATGACTAAAAACCTCATATAACAAGTGGAATTTTTTTTTGTGTGTGTTTTTAACAAGTGTGTGCACGCGTACAAGGGAAACAAACATATTCGACTCTACTTCGCCACCCGACGACTAACAAGACGCAACCACGATGATCACAAAAAGAAGACATAAGGTGCACAACAAGTGACTACAAGAATTAAATGACCATATACATAAGGTGCACAATGAGTAACTGCAAGCATTAAAGGACATATTGTGTTATGTACAGTACGAACACAGATGGAAGAATCCATAGTATTAGATTTTACTATTTCTGCACAGGAAAGCAAGGCGTTTAATCTTATTTCTCTGCTCCGAAGAGAGAGAATGTCAGATAGGCTCATGGCCTCCTGCTCAGGCAGAAACTAGTAATCTCTGTCAAGAGGTCGCAGTGGTGGGAACTTTGCCTTTAAAGAGCCCGCGACTACTGATACGACCTTAGAGGTGTGTCGCAAGAGTGGAAACCCTGCCTTTAAAGGGCCCGAGACTCTTGATACAGCACTGGATTCTTTACACAGAAAATAATCACACACATAGACTAATATGCAGAGCGAATAGTTTTATCATATTGAAGAGTTTGATATCATACAACTATGGGTTTGGACAATTCCAAAATATAGTTCTAACCCTGAAATTAACCCGACCCTAAACATCAACATAGAAATAAACAACAACTTTATTAACCCTAAATTTAACAGCCCAACCCTAAGCCAATCAAATAAAAGCACCCTGT
This sequence comes from Picea mariana, assembly GCA_032191745.1. Classification (NCBI taxonomy): domain Eukaryota; kingdom Viridiplantae; phylum Streptophyta; class Pinopsida; order Pinales; family Pinaceae; genus Picea; species Picea mariana. The sequence goes on along the minus strand of JASDQU010104179.1, from coordinate 2,410 downwards.
AGAAGGAACCCAGTGGAGAACATGGAGGTGTCTACATCCCACCCGACACAAGAAGACCAAGCAATAAAATGATCATAACTTAGTACAACAATTATTGACTGAACAAATATGTCCTCTCCAGAAAGCACAAATCACAAGGACTCCGACAACGACCCACTATTGTTAACACAAGGTAAATTTCTACGACTCAATGGAAATGATCATAGACCACTTACTCCATTAATTCCATTAACCGATGAGATATCCAACCAATCGTAAATTAATGTGAATTGAAGTAATTGCAAACCCCCTTTACCAAAATGTAATAATCCATGATACTTAGTTCAATACCTTACATTTTATGTGTCATCACTAACAACGAAATTTCAATAGCATTACAATAAATTAACATTGTCATTATCTTATTTTACAATAACTTGCAATTAAAATAACAACAAATTACCTATCAAGTCATCAACACCAACCTTAGATCTTTATTTTATATTGCAATAACGTACTACCTTTACATATTACCAACAATATATTTTAATGAAATTTCTCCATACATATTACAATAACAATAGATTATAGTAAGGTAACAATGCCATTACATAAATTTACCATAACTTAGCATTCTAAATTATCCACCACATTACATTGATGCGTTTCTAACCCTAGCATTACCTATGATTTATAATACAAGAACATTACTCTTATGTGATTCAAGATAATACATTTTAAGGACATTAAATTTATACTTTACCACAATGATCAATGCATAACAGCTTCCTTGTTAAATGGATATGTAACACAATCCCTTCTTAAATAAATGATTAAAGGAAATAAATCCCTTCTTTAAGGAAATAAAACTCAACAACTAGGCTTCCCAAAATATTTAAAATCACAATTACTCTAACTACTACAACTCACAGTCATTCTGGCATTAAAATAAATAACATCAATTTAAAAAAAAAAAAAAAAAACATCAATGGTGACAGAACATTCAAGGATTACATAAATCTAATATCACAATACTCTAACTACTACAGCTCACAATCACTCTCGCATCAATAAATAATAATATTAATTACAGAAATGTAAACCGAATATTCATAAATTCCGGGAAGGTAACAGAATATTTTTCTATTCTRTTGGAGAGTCTTTTTGTTTTTACTCTTCACTATGAATGATAAATTCCTAGCATACACTTTATTTTGAAGGTTTAAAYGTACAACAATCACAGCCTCCTAGGGCACAACTAACACACAGTCAATGCCACCCACGAACAAMCATGATCACGGCCCTATCACCGTCAGTGTGCAGCTGTCAGATYGCTGCCAACAAGTAATTAAGGAAGAAGGGKACAGAGATCCGTGGCCCCAAGAAATGTAGAGGCAGGTGTCYTTTYGTGAAATCRCAGAGGAGAGTGATATGTCAAAATGCATTCACAATAATCGGGGGTAATAATGAGACGGCCATTTCACCGATTCAGTTTGAAGAGGACTGATTACACAACTGTTAAAGAACGTGAATGGGTGGAGGATTGACTACAACTGAAATAAAATGTGAATGGCARAGGAACAAMTGTAGTTGAATACATCATGTGATTGGGCAGAGGCATGGTTGCACAATGGGTACCTGGACGTGGAAGGGCAGRGAAGGGTAGTCAACAATTGTTACAGTTCACAGAGGAAAAGGGGCAAACAATATTCACYAGATTCAACTGTGCACAAATTCACTGATGTGTAGGTTATCATTTAACCAAATCAAGGGGCGACATCATTCCAGYGAAACCATGGCCATTGCACCTTAGACTACCATTCACTAAAGGAATATGGACATCAATTCGCAGTTTGAAGGACAAGTAAGAAAGCGTTGTTGAACTAAAAACTTTGAAATTTTCAAATTAAAAATGTAATCGCTGCCATACCAGCGAAGCACCTCGCCAGAAATATAAAAAAAAATGTCATTAAATATAAATCGCCAGGAAGGGTGACAGCGCAAACTTAAATTGCCAATACACATCAATACAGAGCTGAATTACCCCTTCATACATGAGAAGCAACCAAATGTAAAATAAAAATGAAGAGTAAGGTGAACACAGCTGCATGGGCCAAGGAAGGTTATTGAATGACAGCCGAGGGTTCATTACCCCCCCTTCGTGGAAAAAAAAAATCTAATTAAGTAAAATGCACAGTGAAAGGAAAGGCAGCACTAAGGACAAGATTTTAGGGTTAAGCACACATCAAGGCATCAAGGTGTAAGACATCAACTACCAAGAACAACAACCGAAGAAACCATTTAACAGTATAGACGCAATAGATGAAGTAGATACTATTTTCCCTCGATTACCGAATTACAACAGATGAGTTAATGATTTTACAACAATACAAATTTAATCTCTGAAGTAATTTAATATGCATTCTACTCT
>JASDQU010104178.1:197519-211453 GCA_032191745.1 Picea mariana | reverse complement strand
AAAACCACTTAAGTAATAATTTTGGTCTTCATAAATTTTTGGGTAAAATGAAGAGAGTAAGAAATTAAATAAAATCTGTGGATATAAAATGTAAAGAAGAAATTAATTATTTTAACTTTTGATAGTTTAAAAAGATACTAAATTAATAATAAAAGTAAAACAGGTTAATTTGCACAACTTTCATTTCTGGCTCAATAAAAAGGGGAAAGAGGGAAATATAAAAAAAACAGGAAATTAGGGAAAGGATGTAACCTAAAGAGGGAAGGAGGGGAACTCATAGTAAAAAGCGGGAAACCAACATAGTAACAAATCTGCATTTAAGAACCTTCTAATTTTGAACTGATTTAGCAATTTCATTTTAGGGAAAGCCTTTAAAACATGTAAGCGAATCTAGGGACACCTAGAAGTGATTTTAGGAGTAACTCTAGGTGGGTGAGGGAAATAGGACAATTAATTAATTACAGAAAATAATTAATGGAGAAACGTGGGGGATGGATGACACTTGTACGAAGGAGAATTTTTAGGAAATTTTTATTAAAACTTTAATTAAATGAGATTTAGGGAAAGAAAGGAAGTGGGAAACTCTATAAAATAGAGGGAGGAGAAGGATGAAGGGGATCGACTGTTATCATAATGTTACGCTGCAGGAATAGTGCCTTGACTGATTTACTTGTGGGAGTTGGGATTCCCCAGCTCAGAGAGGAGTGGTAGCTCGGCCTTGTGAGGCGATTTGGGAGCTAGACGTACCCTCTAGATAGTGTGTGGCCCCTTTGCAGCTTGGGGGGATAAAGGGGAAGTAGATTACCCCTAGCATTGGCTGGGAGGTACCAGCGAGGTCTTGATGGTCGGTGAGCAGGATAGCACGGAGCACGGGACGTCATTCGAAGTGGGCAATAAGGAAACGATATGTGCTTTTATTTTACAGAGTAGAATGCATTAGGCCTTATGCTTGGATCTGAATATTGATGATAAATGAATTTGGCATGTTTATACCTAGTGTTATCTCGTTTTACTTCGCCTTTTTATCTCACTGGACATTCCTGCGTTTTTACATTATTGACTGTGTTTTTATGCATGCATAGATAAATTTACTCTGCGTCTTCGCTTAGATGAGCAACTTAACTCTGCATTATTGAGCATTGAAGGATACATCTATCTCTGCATTTATGTTGATGGATTTTGGCTTGCGCTTGTAATTATGTTGGCCATCGATTAACTGTCCTTGCAATAACCATTTTCTCTTTTAGAAAATAAAATTTAGCAATCGTTGATGGACAGTGACTCTGCAATAGTCGTTTCCCTTTAAAAAAAAAAAACTAAACTATCTTTTTATTTAAATTGCTTACTCTTTAAACTAGACAGCGCTGGATTATATTAACTTGCACATTCCTTAGACCAGACAACGCTAGATTATATGTAAAATTTCATATCCCTTTAATCCAGACATCATTGGCACCTTTGAACTCAACGGAATTTCAGCTATTGATAGCAACCGTATACAGTGATTTTTAGCGATATCTTACAGCGTTTTAGTGGCAACGGTGGTGTATCTTAGACGAACTATCCATGCAAATTGATACCTGGATGTGTTAATGCGTTGGAGGTGTTGATGTTGACAATCTTGTGGCAAACACATTTTTGTTGTTATCATTCCCAGCCAACACTAATCAAGGCCTCAATTGATTATGTCGGATTTCAGATAATTTAATTGCCTTACTTCTGGAACAGTCATCATTGTGAGAAGCACCGAAGTAAAAACAAAAATAATAAAACTACTGGTCTGAGCCATCGATAACGATGGAATCATAGTCTTGACAACAACCTAGCACAGTCTCAAGTTCTTGGCTTTTAGTGAACTTAACCTGTCTTACGCTCCTAAATCCACTTGGAAACTTAAGTTTCGTTATTAATTATAAACCTTGGGATGATCGACTACTCAACATTACCGATTTAGGAGTCCCTATTACCAAGGTAAACCTGCCTATCTCTAAATAGAGAGAGTCAGGTCGTCTAACAAATTTAGAACCTCGCCTTACATCCTTCCAGTGATTTTTGGGGTAGACTATTCCCTTAACGCTTACGATAGAAGTTTTAGGTGACATATGGCTTAGCTTGTCACCGGTTGGAGCGACTCAATGGGTAGTATCTATTACCGATAAGCCTTACTGCGAGCTACCTTAGTAATTCAACCGTTATCACTGGGTGGTCTGGGTTTAGCACTGGAATATCTTGACAGCGAACTGATTTTTGTTGGGACAGCTTTACTTACCTTCGTTTCCATACATTTTTATTTTCACTAGACAACCCCTATTATATTAAATGTACAACAGTATCCTCGATACAACGACCTTGTAGATAGAGAATCCAGTACAATCGTGACGCTTGTGCCACCAGTAATACACCCACCCTCTCGGCCATATTGAGATGCCTTGCTCGATCCCTGACCTTCTGAGTCTCTCCCTTCAGTTATGTCTTCCAGTGGTTAAGGTACGTGCACTTCAGAGCTATCAGGAGTGGGTGGTGTAACCGCGAATTCGTCGGACACCGTGCCCTTATTAGCAGTCAAGTTTAGGTATTTGTGACAGATATTTCAGTAGGTCCATAAAACTAAATTTAGCCAATAGCATTGGAACGTTGGGCAGGCTAGGGAAACTCACCATTGGGTTTCCTGGGCAGCGAATGTTTGACCATGCCTTTCTATCTTTTGCAATTTAGAAACATTTTCTTTACTATGTTTTCAAATGCTCCAGACAATAATAACTCATTGAAAACTTTGATTCGACACAATGTACTTACATTTCTAGGGAATACCAAACATCCACCTTGTGGCAAATCCATGTTAAAATGTGTAAAATATATATAATCTAGTTTTATGAACTTCTTGAATGTATTTCCCACTCATTGTGAAAGGATATTATATATTAATTTATTATCAGTTACATTATGATGAATATAATACAAAATACCCTTGATTAAGTTTGTTGTTATAAGACCACTAAATGACCCAAATGCAAGGGAAGTTGCTCTAAGTTGAATTAAATTACTTTATGGTTATACAGTATTATATGCTTTAGAAAATAAATGAGTCTCCTTAAGTTAGAAGGAATTTTCTTTTAATGTTCATATGTTGTTGGGTCACTGATTATTGATGGAAGGCATCATGTTTCTTGGAATTTGTATTTGGCTTGGGTGTTCAATAAGTTAGTATTTCATAAGTATGCGTGTAAACTTGATATGCTGACTATGTTGTGGTCCTTACATTTCACTTCATATGTTTTAAGAATAGATATGGAGATCCATGTCACATGAATTTACAATGGTTCCTAACCTTAAATTTTATTGTCTCCTTCATCATGTCTTCTAAATTTTGGAGTAAGTGTGATTATTATTGATAGCATATACTATTGTTGTAATATGCATATGTAAAGTTACTATAATATATTGTTCTTGAAAAATGTAGATGCAATGTCATTGAAATATGAAATAAAATGTAAACGTTATTGTTTTGATAAAATATCAAATGTAATGTTATTGTTACTTTATTGCAATGTTATTGCAATATAGAAGGTAATGTTATTATGTTATTGTAATTTTATTGTTAATAACATATAAAATGAAATGTATTTTCGAACTAGGTACATTAAGTTATTATGATATTAGTAAATGGGGATTTTTCAATTAATTAAATTTACATTATTTTAAGGTTGGGTTTCTGGGATGATTGTCCTTAGTTCAGTAGTCTTGTTCTGCCTGTGTCGGGCGGGATGTAGACACCTCCTTGTTCCTCAGAACAGTCCCCAGCCTTGAGACCTTAAATGATCAAGATCAATGGGAACCTGGGCTTGAGCGTTTCTTATGTTTCCTGGAGGTCCTAACCATTGCATGGTAGGACGGGCGGTTAGTCAATCTTATTTGTGGTCGGTGATTGTCGTCCTTGCTTTCGGATGCTTGATGTGCATCTTAGTTTGTTATGTTGTGGTCACAATTGCATGAGTCATGTTCATCATTGTGTTGCGACGCAGAGTAGAATGTAGTTACTACCCTTGTACACACGCACACACACAAAAAAAAAGAGAAGAAAATTGCACTTGTTATAAGAGGTTGATGTCGTGACAAACTGGAGGTTCACTACATATGGTATCAGAGCACGTGTTCAACCCATGACTTGGGATCACAACAACTTTCATTGACATGATTTGATTATATTGTTGCTAATCGAGTTGATTGTGTGTGTGCAGGTAATCATGGTTAGAGGGCACTGCGGAGGCAGACGACGGGGTGCTAAGTGGGGAGGCGCGATGCCTCCAATAGCATCCACACCTGAGGGGTCTAACCCCCAGGGAGATGAGCAGGTTCTCGAACAGGAGCAGATAGCAGTTGGCGATGTAATCGGAATGATGAGATCTTTTCAGCGCATGTCCGAGGCATTGATCAGTCATTTGAACAGAGATAAGGCCAGGGCGTCGACGCCTGCTGAGGTTCCACCGCACGCTCTGGTTGGTACTGGTAGCATTCACTGTGAACTCAAGAAGGTCAAATTTCTTGAGTTCTTTGGTGCCTCGGATGGCGTAGCCGCCGAGGCATGCTTGGAGAACATGGCGATGTGCTTTGCACTTCATGATTATACCTTCAACATGAAGGTCCGCATGGTGGTCTTTCAACTGAAGGGGAGTTCTCTTCTATGGTGGAAGACACTCCTACCACAGATGAACATGGTTGTTGAAGACGTGTCATGGGAACTGTTCAAGGCATGGTTCTGAGAGAGGTACCTTTTAGAGGAATTCATTGAGTGTCAGCTCAATGAGTTCAACACCTTACGATAGGGAGGTCGTACGGTGTCCGAGTACAAGGCCCATTTTATGGAGCTGCTCCAGTATGCTCTGCACCTTAACACAGAGAAACTTAAGGTCAACAGGTTTGTGTTCAGCCTTAACGGCAGCCTACATGCAAAGGTTAGGATTTTGATGCCCCAAACCTTGTACGATGTCGTCCAGAAGGCCCTCATAGTAGAGGAGGAGTTTATTAGTGGGGGTCAGACCAGGATTCCAGCGAGACCAGCAGGGCAGGGTTCATCTGGAACACAATAGCACTAGACTTTAGCGAGACATACGTCGAGATATCGTGGCTTTCATAGGGGATCCACTTTCACTACACCCCAACGACCGATGCCTCAGTAGTGGACACCTTATCGGGGACCACAACATTAGCAGAAATGTCTCCCATAGCAACAATAATTTAGGCCTGTTCAACAGAGAATACCAGGTTTCTAGGCCAGTGGACCATCATATTTTACTTCGGGTACCAGGACTACTGGGCTAAAGAAGGGGTGTTGGACATGTGGGGAACCACACTACCAGCACGACTGCCCTTTGGAGAGGACCAGAGCGTCTGGATCAGCCGGACCCACTACCATGGGAGATATGGGTAAGGCCCATCGGATTCATGCCATGGTGAATAACTGCTAGGCATAGTATCAGTCGATTGTGCTCAAGACGATAGGTACCGTTGCTGACCATACTCTTAGTATTTTGATAGATCCTGGTGCTACCGAGAGTTTCATTTCTGGTGCAGTGCTAAAAAGGATTAAGGTAAAGGCAGTCGAACAAGATGAGTTTATCTTCATGGATATGGATTCGGGAGCCAAACAGAAGGTTGGAGGAAAGGTTACAGGTTGTGACCTTGACCTGGGAGAGTTTGTCACAAGGGCCAACCTATACGTCAGGATCTTAGGATCTTATGACATCGTGATTGGTATGGACTGGTTGGAATCACATGAGGTGATACTCAACTGTAATACAAAATGGCTGAGCTTGGTCAATGAAGAGGGACAAATATGTGTGATTGTAGAATGGAACTAGGGAGTTTCCATGAGCTTCAACTCTTCCTTGCAAGTTCGGAAGAGCATGCGCAAGGGGTGAAAGCTTTATGTGATTCTTGTGTTAAATAAGAAGGGAGTAGAGGAAGGTCTAGAACACCTTCCAGTGGTGAGAGAGTTTGTGGATGTGTTTCTGGAGGAGTTACATGGGATGCCACCAAAGAGGGAATTGGAGTTTACCATAGACCTGAAACCGGGGACTGAACCAATAGAAAGAATGCCTTATCGAATGTCAACCGCGGATTTACAAGAGTTGAAAATGCAACTGAAGGAGTTGTTGGACCTGGGACTGATACGTCTTAGTGTGTCACCATGGGGTGCACTTGTTATTTTCATACGAAAGAAGGATAGATTGTGGAGGCTTTGCATTGACTACTGTTAATTGAACAAGGCCATGATCAACAATCAATATCCATTGCCGAGAATTGATGATCTATTCAATCAAATGAAGGGTGCGGCGGTGTTCTCCAATATCTATTTGCGATTAGGGTATCACCAGTTAAAGATCAAAGAGGATGACGTCCCTAAGACCGCCTTTAAGACGAGATTTGGACATTACGAGTTTATTGTTTTACCGTTTGGACTGAAAAACGCCCCAGGGGTATTTATGAGTTTGATGAATGGGGTGTTCCGCGAGTACTTGGACAAGTTCGTCCAAGTATTCATTGACGATATTTTGATTTACTCTTGGATGACGAGAAATTGTGCTTGGTACTACAGTGTCTGCGAGAGCACAAATTGTATGGGAGGTTGTCCAAATGCTCTTTTTACCAATCAAAGATTCAATACTTAGGGCATGTCATCTCTGGCGAAGGCATCACCATGGATCTGGAAAAGGTCGAGGCTATTATGGAATGGCCTACGCTGACAAATGTCCTAGAAGTACGTAGCTTCATGGGTTTGGCATGATACTATTGACGGTTCGTCGAGGGGTTTTCGAAGATAGCAAATCCAATCACGGAATTGCAGAAGAAAAACAAGAAGTTTGTTTGGACCGAGAAATGCGCGGAAGCATTTCGGAGGCTTAAGGAGTTGTTCACAACAACACCAATACTAAGGTCCCTAACATGGACGTGGACTTCTTGGTATGCACAGACGCATCCAAGGAAGGCTTAGGAGGAGTCTTGATGCAAGATAGACGAGTAATCGCTTACATTTCGAGGAAACTGAGAAGGCATGAGGAGAACGACGCGATGCACGATTTGGAGTTATTATCCATCGTATATGCCTTGAAGGTTTGGAGACACTACCTTTTTGGATGAAAATTTGAACTAAATACTGACCACTGTGGACTACAACACATCTTTACGCAAAGGGACCTAAACGTGCGACAACGACATTGGTCGAAATTTCTTAGTGAGTATGAATTTGAGATTACTTACATAAAGGGAACAATGAATTGAGTGGCAGATGCATTGATTCAGAGACCACACATCTTTTTGGTGTTACCTCTTCATACGAATCTATGTGAAAAGATTCTAACTTTACAGCGTGACGATGACTGGTACAAAGAGGTTGAGGGTTTTATCGGACAAAACACAATGATGGTACCACGATTTGAGGGATTTTCATTTGATAGCGATGGTTTATTAAGGTTTAAAGGTTGGATTTATGTACCACCAAATGATGATTTGAGGATGTTTATCCAAAGTTAGGCTCATAGATAAGTATACATGGCTCATCCAGGAGTCACGAAAATGAGGGCAGACCTTAAACCCTTATTCTTTTGGAAGGGAATAAAGGCCGACATAGTCAACTATGTGGCCAGATGTCTAGAATGTCAGCAGGTAAAGGCTGAACATAGACACCTAGCAGGATTACTACAACCACATGCCATTCCGGAATCGAAATGGGAGGTTATTTTGATGGATTTTATTGTTGGATTGCCACTGATGGCAAGGAGGCATGACTCAGTTTTCGTAGTAGTAGACACTCTGACGAAGAGTGCTAACTTTATTCTTGTGCATATGACGTATCAGGCACCTGACATAGATAGAGTTTTCATCAGTGAGATTGTGAGGCTGCATGGTGTGCCTAAGAGGATTATATCTGATCGAGGATCGGTGTTTACTTGACGATTTTGGACGAGTTTCCAAGATTCCTTGGGAACCCAACTTAACTTTAGTACTGGGTATCACCTGGAGACTGACGGGCAGACTGAACAAATGAACCAAACCTTGGAGGACATGTTGAGCATGTACGTGATTGATGCAGACACACTCTACTCGCTCTACGTCCCCTCACAGGATCGTTCTCTCTAGTTCGTGAGCCAAAGCGGCTCTTTTGACTCCCACTGGAATTGTGCATATGTTGATCCACAGGTCCTTCCTTTTCCTTCACGGCTTGAATGCGACCATGAACATTTTCCCCTTAGGAAATGCAAACTTCGAATGTCAGGGTTTCTTAATTCTCAATGCCACGAGAACCACTATTCTCGCGATCTCCCGATCACCGAATCTTTGAAGTGATGAAACACCTCTGTCAGCGACTAGTCCTCGGGGCTAAGTCTTGGCCCACATGACCACTTCACATATGACCTCGACCTTATTTCGGGGGTTCGTGACCCAAGTGCTCAACCTTTCATCTCCTAGACCCCCGAATTGCCGACATGCAAAATGCTGAAATGGCTATTCCTTTCAGGACTTTTCCTGAGATCTTAGATTTCCGCCATGTGTCCCCCTATGATGGACGATCCTCCTTCATTTTGTGCTTTCATGAAATCAAATTCTGAAATGTCCCGACATCATGTCCTTTTGATCTCCGAAGTCCCGACCTGTGAAATGTCGACGGGCTCCCGATCTCCGCCACGTGTCTCAACAGACGGATGGCTCAAATCAAATCTCATCTTTTCGGGGTTTCTGATGTCGAGTGACCAACCCCACGCCATAGAGATCCTTGATATCCTGAGTTTTGATATCCCGATGTACCAATGCCTTTCGAGACTTTTCATCTCTTCTCTTCTCTGAGGTTTTAAACCCCGTGCATCTTCAGTCAGATCCGATGGTTGACGGTTGATTCACTCAAGATCTGACGATTCAGATCATTTCTTTCTTGTGTGCTCCTCCTGCTCCTTCCTGGACCTGAAAACCGATGGTCCAGAATCTATCAGCTGATCAGACGGTTGATGCTGCTCCTCCCGAAATTTGGTTCTTTCCTTCTCAGACTTGGAAGAATTTTCAAGTTTCTCAAAGGCCTCAACCTTTGCCTATTTTTCCTCTGCGAACTCCACGACTCTAAGCTTTGCCACGTGCATAAAAATGCTACTCCTCCTGAACTTTTCTCCAGATCCTCAAAGGATTTCGACATCTGCGCTCCTATAGAGTCTTCGCACACCAAAGGTGCTATCCTCCTGAGCTTTCCTATAGTTTTGACCTCCAAGGAAACTCGGTTCTGCTTACCTTTCTCCCACTGATGGAGAATTTGACGCCCTCCTGGCTGTCCTCTACTCAAGAAATCTCCTGCTGAGTCTTTGAGGGTGTTCAGTAACCTTGCGAAGATCCCTTACTGGATTCTTCTTCAATCCCAAAACTCAAAGAGTTCTTTTCTCCCCGTGCCTATCTTCACACCTGCTCAATGCCCACTTGGTAGAGTATCTTCTCACAGAACGTCCAACAACTATGTCCTCTGTGCACTCCTTGCACCTGCTCAATGCCCACTTGGTAGAACTCTCAGAATCCTCAGTGATTCTGGTTCTTCTGTTGAACTCACAGCAGAGTTCTTCCTCTATGCACACCTTGCACTGGCTCAATGCCCTCCTGGCAGAGCTTCACAGAATTCCTCAGGGATTCCGTCTGCAACTGTGTTTTCGTCCATAGCCTTGCCTCCAAGGTGTTCAACAACCTTGAGGTCTTCCTCCTAAGCTGTTGACTTCAGTTCTTGTGCTGCAACATGTCTTTTGTTGAACCCGCAATATTCAGAAGTGCTTCAGTGCACTAGTATTTAGAGACCACAGTACTCTGTCACACTCTCCTGGCATGAAACCTCAAATACCTTCATCTGAAATCAAACATACTCCTGCAAATTCAAACCTACAACATACATTCCTATCATATAAATAACACTCACAGACATTCATTTAACACATAGTCATGCAGGAAAAACTGCTATTTGTATTAAAAATGGCAAACGCCTGTATTTACAAGGTGTTCCTGAGCATGTCTTGTAACAAGGTCTTGGATCCTCTCTTATGCTCTCTACTCGTAGACTCTCTTCTCAACTATTCAACTCTCCCCCCTACAGAAATGAGATACTAAGATCTCCATTTACCTGAGGGGGCTCTTCAAGCTCTTCCCTCCAATCTACTTACCCTATTCAATTACCTTGAATAGCTGTCTAGTCCAGAATCGAATCTAGATCTCATCCTTACAAATATTTAAAGGCCGATATACCCTATGCCTACACAAAGGCACATCTCCATGGATCAATAGCCTAAGCATTTAATTACATTCAATTATATAGATTCAAATTTTAAATGAGGCTGCACCTCTCCTCAGCAATTGAATGTATGCGCTTTGACCCGGCTGGATGGCTGACATGGAGAGATTCTCCTGCATCATACTCCTCAGCTGCAAAATCATGAGCTCCTACTCATGAGATTCCCCTCTCAGCTGGGGAAATCCTCCTGGATCCCAAATAAATCGCTAGAGTTGTTCATCTGCTCCATCTTGCTGCTGCGACTATTGTTGATGCTCCTTTCCTACCCGACTTCTCCTTGCTGGCAGTCCTTGCTGATGTGATCATCAGCTCCATGATCTCTTCGATCACTTCGTCCAACAGCTCCAATGTATGGCTCTTCTTATGCAGTCTCCTCGACTGCAAAAATTTTCGGCACATGAGTAGATCACCATGATCTCCCATGCCTTCTTCATCAGCTTCCAACTTCACCTGTTGGATGTGCATGCTTTGCACTTTTACCCTTCTTTCCAGGGCTCCAATTTGTTCATACATATTAACCAAACTAATGTTGTCTACTTCTTCTTCTTCTTCTGCTGCAAACTCCTAGGTTGCATTATTTTCAGTCTTCTAGCTGAAAATATTGAGCCATTCCTCAAAATGCTCATCATCTCCTTCTGCTTATTCTGCTGTCAGCTTCAGTACTGCAGCTTCCTCCACTTCCTGGATGAAAGCATTGAGACACTCCTTAGAATGCTCATTCTCCTCTTCTGTTTGGGCAACTTCAGATATCTTCTCCAATTCTTCTTTCCTGATAGTCGCAACTAGCTATTCTTCTGTTGTTGCTGCATCTGCAACACAAACTTCTGCCTCGTCTTGGGAAAGTGACAGGAATATTTCAATTCCCCCAATTATTAGAAGACTCGTCTGATCTCCCTCTCGGATGGTGAAAGTTTTTAACTTGTCATCATCTTCATTCACATGGCTTGGAAAACCACATGAATCTTCCTCTTCTATCAACTGCATCTGCTGATCTAAATCCATCTCTGAGCTCACCTGCTCTGTCAGCTCCTCTGGCTGATTCCAACTCATCTTCTCATCCCTGCCCACCTGGAAATATGGGATGCTTCCACTACCCTCTTGGAAGTCTTCGAAATCCCGTATCGACCTCATTTCATTGCCCAGTTGGCAATGTAAAATTCCTTGGCTGTCCTCCTGACAATCCATGAGATCTTCAGCTGATCTCAACTCCTTTTTCACCTGGCAATTTGAAATTTCTATTATGCCCAACTAGAAGTTCTTGATATCTTCAGTCGATCCCCGTTCATCCTCAAAATTACTGAGATCTCTCCCAGTCTCCGATTCACATATTTGAACCATTTCCTCAGATTCGTCGAGGTTTTCAGCATACCTCAACCATCCTCTTAACAACCTACACTGTCTTCTAGCCATCAACTCCTTGACTGGCCATTTTACCTTCGGCTTCTTCATCATGGGCCACTCATATATCCATATCGTCTTGGTATTCTGCTGCATTCGCAGTTCAATCTCTTCCATTCTTTCCCTAATATCGACAAGTTCTTTCCCCCTTTCGGCTATGCTCATCAGCTCTGGTTTTTTCCTTCCAGCATATCTACGACCTTCAGTAGCCATGTTTCTTTCTATTTCCTTGCTAGCAAACTGCTGTTGTCACTCTGCACCCCTGAGTGCTTCAGCTTCTCCTACAGTCCTCCTAACTGTCTTCTTGATTGTTGATTACCTGCAAACAACCATCACAGAGTCTTCAAAAACCCTATCTTCCTTATCCTTCTCCGCGCTTCCCTTGCCTGAAATCTGTAGACAAGATTTAGGCTCTGATACCATATGACGTAGTGTATCAGAGTACTCTTTTATCTCCTTCTACCTCCCTTGCCTAAAATATACAAGAAAGAATCAGGCTCTAATACCATCTGACGCAGTGTATCAGAGTACTCTTTTATCTCCTTCTGCCTCCCTTGCCTGAAATATACAAGCAAGAATCAGGCTCTGATACCATCTGATGCAGTGTATCAGAGTACTCTTTTATCTCCTTCTGCCTCCCTTGCCTGAAATATACAAGCAAGAATCAGGCTCTAATACTATCTGACGCAGTGTATCAAAGTACTCTTTTATCTCTTTCTGCCTACCTTGCCTAACATATACAAGAAAGAATTAGGCTCTGATACCATCTAATGAAAACGCACTCTACATCCACTCATAGGATCATTCTCTTTAGTTCATGAGCCAAAGCGGCTCTTTCGACTCCCACTGGAATCGTGCATATGTTGATCCACAGGTCCTTCCTTTTCCTTCATGGCTCAAACGCGACCATGAACATTTTCCCCTCAGGAAATGCAAACTTTGGATGTCGAGGTTTCTTAATTCTCGATGCCACGAGAACCACTATTCTCGCGATCTCCCAATCACCGAATCTCGGAAGTGTCGAAACACCTCTGTCAGCAACTAGCCCTCGGGGCTAAGTCTTGTCCCACACGACCACTTCACATAAGACCTCAACCTTATTTTGGAGGTTCGCGAATCAAGCGCTCAACCTCTCATCTCCTAGACCCCCGAATTACCGACATGCAAAATGCCGAAATGGCTATTCCTTTCAGGACTTTTCCCAAGCTCTTAGATTTCTGCCACGTGTCCCCCTATGATGGAAGGTCCTCCTTTATTTATCACTTTCACAAAATCAAATTCCGAAATGTCCCGGCATCGTGTCCTTTCGATCTCCGAAGTCCTGACCTGCGAAATGCCTACGGGCTCCTGATCTCCGCCATGTGTCTCAACAGACGGACGGCTCAGATCAAATCTCATCTTTTCGAGGTTTCTGATGTTGAGTGACCAACCTCACGCCCTCAAGATCCCCGATATCTCGAGTGCCGATATCCCGATGTACGAATGCCTTTCGGGACTTTTCATCTCTGCTCTTCTCCAAGGTTTTAAACCCCATGCATCTCCAGTCAGATCTAACGAGTGACGGGTGATTCGCTCAATATCTGACGATTCAGATCATTTCTTTCTTGTGTGCTCCTCCTGCTCCTTCTCGGATGTGAAAACTGACGGTCCATAATATATTGACTGATCCGACGGCCGATGCTACTCCTCCCGAGATTTGGTGCTTTCCTTCTCAGACTTGGAAGAATTTTCAAGTTTCTCAAAGGCCTCAACCTTTGCCTGTTTTACCTCTGCGAACTCCACGACTCCAAGATTCACCGCGCGCATAAAAACGCTACTCATCCTGAGCTTTTCTCCTAATCCTCAAAGGATTTCGATGTCTGCGCTCCTACAGAGTCTTTGCACACCAAAGGTGCTATCCTCCCTAAGCTTTCCTGTAGTTTCGACCTACAAGGAAACTCAGTTCTGCTTTCCT
Source organism: Picea mariana (assembly GCA_032191745.1). Lineage (NCBI taxonomy): Eukaryota > Viridiplantae > Streptophyta > Pinopsida > Pinales > Pinaceae > Picea > Picea mariana. The sequence continues at coordinate 197,792 of JASDQU010104178.1, read as the reverse complement.
TTCTCCCACAGATGGAGAATTTGATGCCCTCCTGGCTTTCCTCTACTCAAGAAATCTCTTGCTGAGTCTTTCAGGGTGTTCAATAACCCTGTGAAGATCCCTCGGTGGATTCTTCTTCAATCCCAGAACTCAAAGAGTTCTTTTCTCCCTGTGCCTATCTGCACACCTGCTCAATGCCCACCTGACAGAGTATCTTCTCATAGAATGTCCAACAGCTCTATCCTCTGTGCACTCCTTGCACCTGCTCAATGCCCACTTGGTATAACTCTTAGA
>JASDQU010104178.1:122035-136494 GCA_032191745.1 Picea mariana | reverse complement strand
TTTTTAAATTCTCACTTTCTAAATATTATTGTATATATTTTATTAAATTTTTTAAATAGTAAAATTTATTTTAATAAAGGATGTTAGAAAATAAAAAATTATTTAATCAATAATCAACCTCACAAAATAAATATAAAAGAGGTACTAATTTAATAATAAATTTTTATTTAATTATCTTAAAATTAGAAATAAAATTAAATGAACATTGAAGTCAAATGGGAAAATGAGGAGTAAGTTAGGAAAAGTCACATAAACCAAATCTAAGAAAACAAAGAAAGAAGGAAGGGGTTTAATGATCTAAATCATGAATACTAGGCTATATGATCTTTGAGACTATATTTGAAGGATCTACTAGTTTGGCTGGTGTGCAATTTGCCACAGGAGTAGAGAATTTGGTGTACTCCTTGGACAAACACACGGTCTCATTTATCTTCGGTAGTTATAAATAGTTATTCAAGGGTTTTATAAGGTTTAAAGAAATTTCTAATATTCTTTTTGGCCAATATATTTTGTAGTACTTTGCATGTAGGGAAGAAACAGGGGAGGGGAAGAGGAACAACATAAATAATTTCTTACCCATATAGGAAGCTTGACCTGGGTCTAAAGATAGACCTATCTTCCATTTGTTGGTTCTCTTTTATGGGTGTCAACTTATATCTTGGAGGTTTCCTTCCTATACTTCCACTTCTAATTAAGATCAAGGGATTGAAAAGTAATTCGCCAGATTAAAATTGCAACAATCTCTTGAGACTTGAACTCAATTTTCTCAAGGATCCTTTCTTTCAAGGTTTCTTCTTGTTCGACAACATAGGGATTCCAACAGAGGAAAAATACCTTCAATAACCACTCACACAACTACAACAAAGATCAACACACCGATGTTTTTACATGGTAAAAAATTATTTAATTAATAATCAACCTCACAACATAAATATAAAAGAGGTACTCAAGGAATGACTAATTTAATAATAATTTTTCAATTAATCATATTAAAATTAGAAATAAAATTAAATGAACAATGAAGTGAAAGGGGAAAATGAGGAGTAAGTTAGGAGAAGCCACATAAACCAAATCTAAGAAAACAAAGAAAGAAGTGGTTTAGAAGTGGTTTAATGATCTAAATAATGAATACTAGGTTATATGATCTTTGAGACTAGATTTGAAGGATCTACTAGTTTGGCCTATGTGCAATTTTCCATAAGAGTAGGGAATTTGGTGTACTCCTTGGACACACATGCGGCCTTGTTTATCTTTGGTAATTATAAATAATTATTCAAGGGTTTTATAAAGTTTAAAGAGATTTTTCATATTCTTTTTGGCCAAAATCTTAGAAATATATTTTGTAGTACCTTGCATGTAGGGAATAAAAATGAAAGCAAGGGAAGGCGAAGAGGAACGGCATAAATAATTTCCTACCAATATAGAAGGCTTGACATGGGTCTAAAGATAGACCTATCTTCCATTTGTTGGTTCTATTTTATGGGTGTCAACTTATATCTTGGAGGTTTCCTTCCTATACTTACTGTAATATCCCCAAGGATGAACCTTGTTGTAATAATGCTTATGAATTGTAAATCATGGTTTGTAGGTTGGTGAGACGAGTATTGATAAGATGGTAGACATATGTGTTTATTAGGCCAGAGAGCCTAAGTATTAAGGTCAGAAGCCTATTTTTGTATATGTATTATGCAGAACATTCATAAAAATATAAACATCGCTGCATGCAGACCGAACACGAAGAAAGAGTGATGGGGGACTAAGCTTCCACAGAGTAGGTAAGGGAAAAGTGACTGAAAGGTTGGAAAGAAAGGCCAAGTGTTGAGCTTAGGGGCTAAGCTTCGAGGAGTAAGTCCTTGGGAATAAAAAATTATTATTATTTCAAAATCTATGTGACAAAACATGGTTTTTATCCTAAGTTCCTTGAAGGGGAAACGTGCGAAAAATAGAACACGGGCTGATGGAGCGCATGCAACCTCATGAGCGACATGTGTTGGCCCTGACACATGCAATTTAACCCAAACATTGAGCCATGGAGGGGGTCCGTCCTCCATTCTTCCGTGAGTTGTCTTAATCATGAGAATCTTGGAGGTCCTCCATTGTTATGTCTATGCTACTAGTTTCCAGATCCTTTGATTGAAAACCATTTTCCTCTACTTTGGAACCTCTGTTTTTTGTACCCTCACACAATTCTGAGAAGCAAAACCGGTGAATTGTTCCGTGTCTTTTGTGGAACCCAAAACTGGGGAAATCGCCTGAGCGTGTTGTGTCTAGCATCTGGCCATTCCCATTTTTGGACCTATGCCCATCTATTGTTACGACTGTCATCCTTGCGTGAATGAGTGTTGAACCGTTTCTGTGGTCGTTTCCTGTTTTGCACACCCCGTTTTCTTATTTCTGCTTTCACCTGTGAGTTAGTTAAAATTTGTTGCTACTACTGTCATCCTGAACTTGCAGGAATTGAGTTGAAGACTGGTGGAAGAATCGGGTTGTCAAGACCGTGGTAGAAGAGGCAGGTTGTCAGGCATGTGAGCATCTCTCTCCAGGTGAGAGAGCTTGCTGGGAAGTGGTTTTCTCCCAGAGTGAGTCTAGGACCATCTACAGAACTCTGAGAATTTATGATCCGGCCTGTTGTTGAGGCCCAGAGAGGGAGGTGAAGCAACGATAGACTGTTCTTATGAAGGTGTCTACTCTCGGGTGGAACATGCATGTGGGGAATGAGATTCTGTTAGTAGTCGATGTAAGAAGGGTCCTGGGGAGAATCCTTTCGGTTTCTCTGTGCAGTTTTCATGTAACCTCAGCCTAGCCTAGGATTCCCTTACCTTGGGTGGAGCTTAGTCCCAGCTCGGGGGTGACCCACTATTGAGCGTGATGAGAAGTGAGGTCTAAGGTTGGGAGGTTCGTGGAAGGTTTGCACGTGGTTGGTGGAGTTACTACAGTTTCAAACATAAGTATATGCAGGTGTTTAAATTCAATTTTTAAATGCGTGTCTTTGATGCTTGCAATATTAACATGTATTTCATTGTGATGATGTTTACTGTTGATTGAATTATTTTTGTATGTTAGCAGGTATTTGTATGTTTACTCTGTTAAGCCATTTAATTTCATTTAAATGCATAATATATAAGTATGATAATTTTTCTGTGTAGTAGTGTTGCCCGGGAAGGGGGTTGATGGTCGAGGGCATTACAATATGGTATCAGATCTCAAAAGGCTAAGCAAGGGTTGTGCTTGGTAGAGTTGTCGGCCTGTTGGTGGCTGGGGATGTTATAATATGGTATCAGAGTGCCATGTTTTCAACGCTGAGCCTGGATGGGCCGGATAAGTGGTCTTTGGACCCGAGGTTTTGAGAGGAAATTGTGTCTGGAGGACTAATTTCGAACCTTAGATTGTTTCTGAGTGCCAAAGGGTTACATTGGCCATGTTACGAAGATTAGGAAGAGTTGCAGTAGAATAAAACTGTAGATGTAGATCACCTGTAAAGCAGAAGATTTGGACCGTCAAATCCAAGTCCAGAAACTAAGGAGAGCATGAAGAAGAGATCATATGTGGGCCATCAGATATGAGTGTGTGGACCAACAGCCGTTGGATCCAAGAAACGTGCACAAGGTTTAAAACATTTTTTGATTTTCACAGGAGTGTGGAAATCACGATACGTGAAGCCACGACATCATCAGAATTGTCCATCGGGAGGGACGGATGGAGAGCGATCAACCTTTCATTGAATCATGAATTAAAAAGGTCAAAGGGTGAGTCCATGAGAATTCAAAAAACACAAATTCGTGATCAGATCACAACCATTGATCAAGGATAGATCTAGACTGTTAATTGTCCAGGAAGGATTGCGACAATTCAGAAATCAGAAGAACGAAGGTGGTAGGACTTTCAATGTCGCGACACACGAAATCTCGATACGCAAAATCCCAACGAGATCTGAACCGTCAGATTGTGGGGAAGTTAGGACCGTCAAATTAGGAGCTCCAAAATGTTGACATTTCCAGAGATCGATTGTTAGGAGAAGTGAGATGTGTGGATGCACAAACTCCCGAGGCCCGAAATCATGAACTCTTGATGAGCCAAAGTATTGGGTTGGGCTGACATCACTGGGATTGACGAGGACATAGTGGATGTGTGCCACGTGCCAGTGGGTCTCGAAGGAAAAATTTGACATAGTAGGGTTGGATGGTGTCACTGGAGGTAACGTGGACCTTCTTAAGGTCACCACATGTCACCACCTTGGTTGGTGACAGTGGTGCTGTGAGCTCGGGGGTGAGAAAGGTCAGAAGTTTGGAAGTCGAGATTTGGAGAGGAGAGTGAGTGTTAGAGAATCCAGGACCGAAACCCCAAAATATGAAACCGTGAAGTTTCGTTCAGAGAACCTTGTAGATCTAGCACTTGGTCACGACCCTTGGTCGTGTGGGGCTAGGGAAACAGAGGAAAAGGGCTATGGCCTGAGTGTAATGCAGAGCCGAGCAGAGCTCAGAAAATTCATGGAAACCGAACATTTTCTTGAATCAAGTTTTTTTTTAATGTTGTGGAACTTGTTGAGGATTAATGACCTGACAAATTCCAGTTGTATGCACATTGTCTTTGTAGAAGTTTAGCGAGTTCCAAAAACTAGTAGAATTGCCACCGAGTGCAAAAGAAATGGAAAGGGCACAGACTGCTTCCCATTCCGAGGACATAACAAAAGGAATGGATGTTCACTTGGGAGTTGAAGGATCGAACTCTAATGGGCATGGAGAAGAGATAGATAAGGAAGGAAACATGATGAAAATCATTGAAAAATTGTAGAAAGATGCCCAAACTCGCCGAGCAGATAGAAAAAAACTCAGAAAATCTTAGAAGAGCTCAGGAAAAACAAGGTGAATTTAACATAAAGTTGTTAAAGAGTTTGGAGAGAATATAGAAGAAGTTAGAGAAGGACAATGACTCAAGAAAAATAGGGAGTCACCAGACTTCTGAGGGAAGAAGGTCAAGGACTGTGAGTAGACAACATCATCACTCCCAATGTCACTCCAAGAAAAGGACACACAGTAGTTCCAGCCCATATCCTACTAGAAAGCATTGGATATCGAGAGTGGATGAATTTAAGGGAGAGATAAATAAGATTAAGCCGCCTACGTTTGATGGAGAGCATAAGAAGAAGAAACATGTCGAAACATGGTTGCTTGGCATGAGGAGATATTTCCAACTGCAGTATTATTCCTCTCATGGAGAAGGAAGAATTGCAATGTATCAACTAAAAGGAAAGGCATCCATATGGTGGGATCAACTTGTGTAGGTCCAACACCTTAGGGAGAAAGATATCAGTTGGAATGAATTCAAGAGGTATTTCGAGAAGAAATAATTGACTAAAAGATACTATGATAGAAAGATGAAAGAGTTATTTGAAATCAAGCTGGGCAACATGACCATGGATGAATACGAGCGAAGATTTTTGGAATTACTAAAGTATGTTCCATTCATCAAGGATGAAATTGTCAAGATTCAAAGGTACCTAAGTGGACTGTCACCTTCCATTGGGGACAAGATCTAGTATGATGATCCAAAAAATATGGAAGAAATGATAAGAAGAGCAAAATGCTTATATGAATAACAAAGAGAGAAGCATAATTTCTGGAAGTCTTGGGAAGACAAGAAGAAATTCTAGATGGATCAGAGGAATAAAGGAAACAAACCTCCCTTTTTCAAGAACATTCCTCAAGGATAACCATCGTTTAGAGAGTCGATAATAGCTGATGTAGGGGATCAAAATCGAAGATAGACGCCCATTCAATGTTGGGACTTTAAAGAGAACCACAAGTACATAGATTGTCCCCATAAAAATGGCAAAGTGAGAGATGTCCATAATGTTCAGCAACCTGAAACAATGGAGGACATGGGAAGTAGAATTACAAGGTGCTACGCAGCCCTAGAAAAAAAGCAAGATGAATACCAGTCACACATGATTGAAGTGGAAGGTATGATTAACAATCAACCCTTTACTATTTTAATTGATTTAGGGGCTAGCCATAGTTATATAGATCCTAGAGTGGTGGAAAGTTTGCATTTTTTGAGAAGAAAACATGAAAAGTTTTGGTTAGTGCAGTTGGCTATAGGAAATAAGAAGGAAAATCACTGAGTTGGTTAAGTCCTCTCCTATGGACTTGAATGGATTGAGCACAAAGGTTGAATTGAATGGTATGCCTTTAGGTTCTTATGATTGTCTAATTGGGATGAATTGGTTGGATCAACACCATGCCATCTTGGGCTGTCGTAACAAGGCATTCACTTTCCTGGATGAGAAAGAGAATCAGAAAACAGTCCAAGGAATTCCCAGAGTTGTTGCTATTAGAGAAATCTCAGTAATGAAGATGAATAAATGCTACAGAAAAGTCTATCAATTATTTACAGCCCATGTGGAGGAAACAGCTAAGGATACGGTGTCAAAGATCGAAGACCATGTGGTACTAAAGGAGTTTGAGGATATATTTGAAGAGATACTCAGACTACCTCTGAAAAGAGATATATACTTCTTATTAAATTTGATGCCTGGATCAGCTCCAGTGTCAAAAGCTCCCTACATAATGAGTACGCCAGAGCTGAAAGAGTTGCAATAAGAGCTTGAAGAGATTCTAAAGAAGGGGTACATATGCCCAAGTGTGTCGCCTTGGGGTTCCCAGGTCATGTTCGTGAAGAAGAAGGATGAGACATTGAGATTCTGTATCGATTTCAGACAATTGAACAAAGTAACTGTAAAAAACAAATATCCTCTATCGAGGATTGATGACCTCTTCGATTAGTTGAAGGATGCGAAGATATTTTCGAATATATACCTCAGGTCAGGATATCACCAGGTAAGGATAAAGGATGAGGACAATGGCAAGACCAACTTTAGAACAAGGTATGGTCATTACGAGTTCAAAGTGGTGTTGTTTGGGTTGTTGAATGCACCCATTGTTTTTATGTGCCCGATGAATGGTGTATTCATGGACTATCTAGAAAATTTTGTCATAGTCTTCCTGGATGACATTCTAGTATAATCCAAGTTAGAGGAAGAGCATGAACAACATCTTAGGATGGTGTTGCAAGTGATAAGAGAGCACCAGTTGTATGCCAAGTTCAGAAAATGCTCGTTTTATCATGAGAAAATCCATTACTTGTGATGTAGGAGCATCTCTCCACACCAGCCAGCCAGCCGCGTCAGCGCATGCATTCAAGGCTGAAGAGAGGTGCAACCCTCTTTTTTCAAATTTGAGATTTGAATGTAATTATATGTTGTAGGTTGTTGAGCCATGGGGTTGTGCTATGCGCACAGGTTGTAGGTAGATAGGCCTTTAATATTTGTAAGGCTAAGATCTAGATCCAGATTGTGGACTAGACAACCCATTCAATGCCATTGAATAGGTTAGATGAGTTTGGAGGGAAGAGCTCTAAGATCCCCCTCATGTAAAATATCTTTTGGGGTATCTCATTGTAAAGTGAGTCGAGCGAAGAGAGAAAGTTAGTGCAAGAGTCTACGAGTAGAGAGAAGAAGAGAAGGAGCTGAGACTCTGTCAAAGTATGAGCTCAGGAACACCTTGTAAAAACTGGCATTTGCCATTAATACAAACAGAAGCAGTTTTTCCTGCATGTATTATGTGTTGAATGAATGTTTGGGTGTGTTCTATTTATTCTTTGAGTGTATGCTGTAGGTTTGCATTTGCAGGGAGTTGTTTTGATTTCAGGTTGTTGAAGGTCTTTGAGGCTTCACACCAGGAGGGTGTGACAGAATGTTGCGGGTTATATAGTCCGTGCACACAGATGCACTTCTAAACTTTGCGGATTCAGGCAAAGACATGCCAAGAGGGCACATAAGCTAAAATCATCAACTCGAGGAAGACCTGTGAGGTTGTTGAACACCTTAGGAGGTAATGATGTGTATAAGAGACACAGTTGTAGACAGAAGCTCTGAGGAGTTATGTGAGGCTCTTCCAGGAGGGCATTGAGCAGGTGTAAGGGAGTGCACAGAGGAATTCTATTGTGAGTTTAGAAGAAGACAGAAGCTCTGAGGAGTTCTATATAACTCTGCTAGGAGGGCATTGAGTCGGTGTGCATGTAGGCATAGAGAGAGAACTCTTTGAGTTCTGTAATTTGAAGAAGAATCCACTGAAGGATCTTCACAGGGTTGTTGAACACCCTGAACACTTAGCAAGAGGTTGCTTGAGTTAAGGATAGCCAGGAGGGCATATGAATTCTCCATTTGAGGGATAAGGGAAAAGTACTGAGTTCCTTAAGGTCTGAGTAGTAGGAAATCTCATAAGAGATAGAACTGTGCGTGCAAAGGTCCTGGAAAGACGCAGTAATCAAAGAATCCTTCAAGGATTTGGGAGAAAATCTTAGGAGGATTAGCGTTTTTATACGCACAGGCGAGGACTCAAGTCCCAAAGCTCGCAGAGGAGAAGGAACAAAGGTTGAGGCCTTTGAACATTTGGAATTCTTCCAAGTGTTGGAAGAAAAGCGCCAAAGCCCAGGAGGAGAAACAGCTGCCATCATATCAACTTAGAAGATCTGGACCGTGGATTCGTGTCCAGGAGCTCGAGGTTTAAACCCTCATAAGTAGAGGAGAAAATTCTTGAAAGAGGCTGATATCAGGATTTTGGCATTCAGGAGTTCAGGAGTCCTGAGGACGAAGGTTTGGGCACTCGACATCAGGAGTCCCAAAATAGAGAAATAGATCACAGTCATTTGTTCGAGGGAGGACATGTGTCACACGATCATCCATTTCGAAGATTCGAGCATCGAGATTCACAGAGGAGGTCAGAAGTCGTGAAATTGCGAAAAGATCAGGACCTTCCATTTGAGGAGGACAGGTGGCAGAAATTGAGGGATCTATGAAAGTGTCAAAGAAGTCTGAGTTCAGAGTTCAGGCTTCATGAACTCAGAACTTGGTGAGATCCCAAGATTTGGGTGTTCGAAGTCACGAAGTCGTGAAATCGCGAGGAGCGAGGATAGTCATTGGATCCAGTTTAAGGGAGGACCGTTGGATCAGGAACCCCATCGCATATCGTGCATTCAGGGGCTCGAAGGTTGAGAAAGGTCACTTTCGACAATAGAAGTCATGAAGTGCCAAAGCTGAGGCATGAAGGGACACATGGAAGAACCACAAGGTGGGGCCCACATGGTTGACAGGTGGACATGCATCGCTTGAGAAAGGGAGTTAACACTTTGTTGACTTCTCGCATCTTGGGGATTCACGAGATAAGAGCACGAGAGTTCAACCCTTGAACTCATGAAGTCGTGAAGTTCTGAGAAGAGCTAGCGTTTAGCCTAGCCGTTGGTCACGCAAGGAAGGCACTGACAAGGGAGAGCTATACCCATTTCGTGATTTCGGGTATCATAATATTGGAAAAGGAAGAGTTAGGAGCTTCGACTCGTGAACTCGTGAGATTGCGAGTTGTGGGAGGACCTTGGGTTAGGCCCTTTGTCACAAGCATTGTGGTCTCTTGGGGAGAAAGGAGCTCATACCTAGTGTTGTTCGCACAGGTGGAGTTTCTGAAAGGACATGTGGATCGGAAAATTGAGATTCCTCAAGGGGTTCAAAAGAGACAATTCGGCTCAAGGGAGATAAAGAACGATCCTGTGAGCATATCTCGGCCCGAGGGCTGGGGGTATGGACCAAGTGGTATCAGAGCTTGAATCTTGTGTGTAGATTTCAAGCAAGGGAAGATGGAGGAAAAAAAAAAGAGCACTCTGATACACTGCATCAAGTGGTATCAGAGCCTGAATTATGTTTGTACATTGCAGACAAAAGGAATAGGAGGAAGACAGAGTGCTGGAGACTCTGTGAGGATTGTTTGCAGGTAGGAAACAGTCCATAGACAGTCAGGAGGATTGTGGATGAAGCTGGAAACACTAGGATTTCAGAGTGATAGAAACAGATTTTCCAGTAGGGCAGATAGACAACAAGATGGATTTTGAAGGCCACATGCATGGTGGAAAGAAGAACCTCCAGTAGTAGGAGGACACTGCCAGAGAGAAAGATCTTGTCGACATCACGGCAAGGATGGAAGAACTTGAACTGCGGATGCAGCAGAATGCAAGGTCAAGATGGGTATATGAATGGACCATGAAGACAAGGGTAAATTGGCTAGTCAGGGCATTGATGGTCAAAAGACAGTGTAGACTATTGAGAGGGTGATTGAGGCATGTTGAAAACCTCAACATACCAGAAGAGGAAATGGTTCATATGTGTGAACCAGAGACTGGGAGAAATCTCAGTGATGTAGAGAAAGAGATGAGGTCACTGCGGGATCTCATAGACTGCCAGGAGGACAACAGAAATATCCCAATTTGCCAGGTGGGTAGGGATAAGAAGATGAGGCTATCTGAGGGTATCATAAACTCAGAGGTCAGTTTGAATCAACAAATGAAGCTGATAGAGGAGGAGGATCAGAGGAATATTCTGATGGTTGGGGGAATTGAAATATTCCTACCACTTAGCCCATAGGAGGCAAAAATCTGTGTTGCAGATGAAAAAACAACAGAAGGATAGCCAAATGAGACTGTCAAGGAAGAATTGGAGTAGATATCTGAGGCTGCCCAAGAAGAGGAGAATGAACATTCTGAGGAGTGGCTCAATGCTTTCAACCAGGAAGATGAGGAAGCTGTAGCACTGAAGCTGGCACCAGAGGGATAAAAAGAGAAGGTAGATAGATTGCTCACTCCATGGGAGATGGAGCTAGAGATGCTAGAGGATTGGCTGAACAATCCAGAGCCAGCAGGTGACTGTCATGAGTAGGTCAGTCAAGAAGAGATTGCTGAGCTGAACTTTGCAGCAGGGTGGCAAGTTAAGGCCACAGAAGATGAAGAGGATGGTATGGGAGATCATGATGATATACCCATTTGTAGAAAATATATGCAGTTGAGGAGACTGCATGAACAGAGAGAGCCATTGGAGCAGCTGGACGAAGTGATCGATCAGATCAGGAAGCTAATAATCAGGTCAACAGAGACTGTCAGTGAGGAGAGGATGAATAGAAGAGAAGCAACAACAGCAGTGCAGAAGTAGAAGCAACAACAAGGAAGTGGAGTGAGGAGACTCCATATAGTTGTTTGGGATCCAGGAGGATTTCCACAGTTGAGAGTGGAAGCTCATGAGCAGGAGCTCATGAATTTTGCAGCTGAGGAGTATGATGAAGGAGCATCTCTCCATGTCATCCAGCCAGCCAGCCAGCCACGTCAATGCATGCATTCAAGGCTGAAGAGAGGCGCAACCCTTGTTTTTCAAATTTGTGATTTGAATGCAATTAAATGTTGAAGGTTATTGAGCCATTGGGTCGTTCTATGCGCACAAGCTGTAGGTAGATAGCCCTTTAATATTTGTAAGAATGAGATCTAGATCCAGATTGTGGACTAGACAACCCATTCAATGCCATTGGATAGGGTAGATGAGTTTGGAGGGAAGAGCTCTAAGAGCCCCCTCATGTAAAATATCTTTTAGGGTATCTCATTGTAGAGTAAGTCGAGAGAAGAGAGAAAGCTAGCGCAAGACTCTGCGAGTAGAGAGCAGAAGAGAAGGAGCCGAGAATCTGTCAAAGTCTGAGCTCAGAAAAACCTTGTAAAAACAAGCATTTTCCATTAATACAAACAAAAGTAGTTTTTCCTGCATGTATTCTATGTTGAATGAATGTCTAGGTGTGTTCTATTTATGCTGTGAATGTATGCTATAGGTTTGCATTTGCAGGGAGTTGTTTTGATTTCAGGTTGTTGAAGTTCTTAGAGGCTTCACACCAGGAGGGTGTGACAGAATGCTGCGGGTTCTGTAGGCCATGCACACGGATGCACTTCTAAACTCTGTGGATTCAGACAAAGACGTGCCAAGAGGGCATAGAAGATGAAATCATCAACTCGAGGAAGACCTGTGAGGTTGTTGATGGCACAAAAGATGAAATCATCAACTTGAGAAAGACTTGTGAGGTTGTTGAACACCTCAGGAGGCAAGGCTGTGTATAAGAGACACAGTTGCTGACATAAGATCTGAGGAGTTCCGTGAGGCTCTGCCAGGAGGACATTGAGCAGGTGCAAGGGAGTGCACAGAGGAACTCTACGGTGAGTTCAGAAGAAGACAAAAGCTCTGAGGAGTTCTGTATAACCCTGCCAGGAGGGCATTGAGTCGGTGTGTAGGTAGGCACAGGGAGAGAACTCTTTGAGTTCTGTAATTTGAAGAAGAATCCACTAAAGGATCTTCACAGGGTTGTTGAACACCCTGAACACTCAGCAAGAGGTTCCTTGAGTAAAGGATAGCTAGGAGGGCATCCAAATTCTCCATCTGAGGGAGAAGGGAAAAGGACTAAGCTCCTTAAGGTCTGAGTAGTAGGAAAGCTCAGAAGAGATAGCACTGTTAGTGCGAAGGTCCTACAAGGGCACAAGAATCACATAATCCTTCAAGGATTCGAGAGCAAAGCTCAGGAGGAGTTACATTTTTATATGCACAGGCGGGGACTCAAGTCGCAGAGCTCGCAGAGGAGAAGGAACAAAGGTCGAGGCCTTTGAACATTTGGAATTCTTCCAAGTATTGGAAGAAAAGCGCCAAAGATCAGGAGGAGCAATAGCTGCTTTCAGATCAGTTGAGAAGATCTGGATTGTGGATTTGTGTCCAGGAGCTTGAGGTTTAAACCCTCGTAAGCAGAGGAGAAAAGTCCCGAAAGAGGTTGATATCGAGATTTCGACATTCGGGAGTTCGGGAGTCCTCAAGATGAAGGTCTATGCACTCGACATCAGAAGTCTCAAAATAGCGAAATAGATCACAACTGTCTGTTCGAGGGAGGACACATGTCACGCGATCATCCATTTAAGAGATCTGGGCACTGGGACTCACAGAGGGGGTCAGAAGTCCTGAAATCGCGAAAAGATAAGGACCTTCCGTTTGAGGAGGACAAGTGGAAGAAATAGAGGGATCGGCCAAAGTGCTGAAGAAGTCTGAGTTTGGGCTTCGTGAACTTGGAAGTTCACAGTGTGAGAGCCCAAGAGTTGGGTTTTCGAAGTCGTGAAGTCACGAAATCGCGAGGAGCAAGGATAGTTGTTGAATCTAGGTCAAGGGAGGATCGTTGGATCAAAAACCCCATCGCACATCATGCATTCAGGGGCTCAGAGGTTGAGAAAGGTCATTTTCGACAATAGAAGTCGTGAGGTGTTGAAGCTGAGGCACGAAGGGACACGTGGAAGAACCACAAGGTGGGGCCCACATGGTTGACAGGCAGACACACGTCGCTTGGGAAAGGGAGTCAACACTCCATTGACTTCTTGCATCTCGGGGATTCGTGAGATAAGAGCACGAGAGTTCAACCCTTGAACTCACGAAGTCACGAAGTTGCGAGAGGAGCTAGCGTTTAGCCTAGTCGTTGGTTACGCAAGGAAGGCGCTAACAAGGGAGAGATATACCTATTTCATGATTTTGGGTATCGTAAGATTGGACAAGGAAGAGTCAGGAGCTTCGACTCGCGAACTCATGATATTGTGAGTTGTGGGAGGACCTTGGGTTAGGCCCTTGGTCACAAGCATTATGGTCGCTTGGGGAGAAAGGAGCTTGCGCCCAGTGTTGTTCACACAGGTGGAGTTTTCGAAAGGACCTATGGATCGAAAAATTGAGATTCCTCAAGGGTATCAAAAGAGACATTTCGGCTCAAGGGAGATAAAGAACGATCTTGTGAGTGGATCTTGGCCCAAGGGCTGGGGGTCTGTACCAACTTGGAGCATATTATTTCGAAGGAAGGGATAGTTGTAGATCCTGAGAAGATTGAGGCCATTAGAGAATGTTCAGCACCAAAGAATGTGACAGAAGTCAGATCCTTCATGGGTCTAGCTAGATATTACAGAAGGTTTATCGCAGGTTTCTCGAGGATAGATCACCCTATCACTTCCTTGCAAAGGAAGGAGAAAATGTTTCAATGGAAAGATGATTATAAGAAAAGATTTCAACAATTGAAGCAATTGTTAACCAGTGCTCCAATATTAAGGATTGCAGATCCAAACAAATATTTTATGGTGTGCAATGATGCGTGCAAAGAAGGACTAGGAGGAGTCCTTAGTCATAATGGATTCGTAACCTGTTATGAATCAAGAAATTTGAAAGAGCACGAAAGGAACTATGCAACTCATGATTTGGAGTTGGCAGAAATAGTTCATGCTTTAAAGAAATGGAGGCATTACCTCATGGGAAGGAGGTTTGAACTGAGAACAGACCATGACGGTCTGAAGTATTTGTTTGACCAGTCAACCTTGAACGCTAGGAAGAGTAGGTGGTTGGAGTTTCTCTGTTAATACGATTTTGATATCAAGCATATCAAAGGGAAGGAAAATAAAGTGGTTGATGCACTCAGCATGAGAGTACACAAATTACATGCTACAACCATTAGCATTTGCCAAACTGATATAAAGGGAAGAATTTCAGAGGTTGCAAATTTAGATTTGCAGTACAAGGATTTGGTAGCAAAGCTACA
>JASDQU010104178.1:111484-122015 GCA_032191745.1 Picea mariana | reverse complement strand
GAAAGGGAGTCAACACTTCGTTGACTTCTTGCATCTCAGGGATTCACTAAATAAGAGCATGAGATTTCAACCCTTGAACTCATGAAGTTGCGAAGTTGCGAGAGGAGCTAGCATTTAGCCTAGCCGTTGGTCACGCAAGGAAGTCGTTGACAAGGGAGAGCTATACCCATTTCATGATTTCGGGTATCGTAAGATTGGACAAGGAAGAGTTAGGAGCTTCGACCCGTGAACTCGGGAGATTGCGAGTTGTGGGAGGACCTTAGGTTAGGCCCTTGGTAACAAGAGTTGTGGTTGCTTGGGGAGAAAGGAGCTCCTGCCTAGTGTTGTTCGCACAGGTCGAGTTTCTGAAAGGACCTGTGGATCAGAAAATTGAGATTCCTCAAGGGGTTCAAAAGAGACATTTCATCTCAAGGGAGATAAAGAACAATCTTATGAGCATAGCTCGGCCTGAGGGCTGGGGGTATGGACCAAGTGGTATCAGAGCTCGAATCTTGTCTGTAGATTTCAGACAAGGGAAGCTGGAGGAAAAAAAAAAGAGCACTCTGATACACTGCATCAAGTGTTATCAGAGCCCGAATTCTGTTTGTACATTGCAGACAGAAGGAACAGGAGGAAGACAAAGTGCTGGAGACTCTATGAGGATTGTTTGCAGGTAGGCAACAGTCCATAGACAGTCAGGAGGACTGTGGATGAAGCTGGAAACACTAGGGTTTCAGAGTGACAACAAAATATTTTCTAGCAGAGCAAATAGACAGCAGGATGGCTTTTGAAGGCCACATGCATGGTGGAAAGAAGAACCGCCAGTAGTAGGAGGACACTGCTAGAGAGAAAGAGCTTGCTGACATCAGGGCAAGGATGGAAGAACTTGAACTGCAGATGCAACAAAATGCAAGGTTAAGATGGGTATATGAATGGCCCATGAAGACAAGGGTAAATTGGTCAGTCAGGGCATTGATGGTCAAAAGACAGTGTAGACTGTTGAGTGGGTGGTTGAGGCATGCTGAAAACCTCAACAGACCAGAAGAGGAAATGGTTCAGATGTGTGAACCAGAGACTGGGAGAAATATCAGTGATGCAAAGAAAGAGATGAGGTCACTGCAGGATCTCATAGACTGCCAGGAGGGCATCAGAAAGATCCCAATTTTCCAGGTGGGCAGGGATAAGAATATGAGGCTATCAGAGGGTCTCATAAACTCAGAGCAATATTCTGATGGTTGGGGGAATTGAAATATTCCTACCACTTAGCCCATAGGAGGCAAAAATATGTGTTGCAGATGCAGAAACAATAGAAGGACAGCTAGCTGATACTGTCAAGGAAGAATTGGAGCAGATATCTGAGGCTGCCCAAGAAGAGGAGAATGAGCATTCTGAGAAGTGGTTCAATGCTTTCAACCAGGAAGCTGAGGAATCTGCAGCACTGAAGTTAGCATCATAAGGAGAAAAAGAGCAGGTATATAGATTGCTCACTCCATGGGAGATGGAGCTAGAGATGCTAGAGGATTGGCTGAACAATCCAAAGCCAACAGGTGACTGTCATGAGTAGGTCAGTCAAGAAGAGACTGCAGAGATGAAATTTGCAGTAGGGTGGCAAGTTAAGGCCACAAAAGATGAAGAGGATGGCATGGGAGATCATGATGATCTACCCATTTGCAGAAAAGAAATGCAGTTGAGGAGACTACATGAACAGAGCGAGCCATTGGAGCAGCTGGATGAAGTGATCGATCAGATCAGGAAGCTGATGATCAGGTCAACAGAGACTGTCAGCGAGGAGAGGATGAATAGAAGAGAAGCAACAACAACAGTGTAGAAGCAACAGCAACAGCAAGGAAGTGGAGCGAGGAGACTCCATATAGTTGTTTGGGATCCATGAGGATTTCCATAGTTGAGAGTGGAAGCTCATGAGCAGGAGCTCATGAATTTTACAGCTGAGGAGTATGATGCAGGAGCATCTCTCCACATCATCCATCCAGCCAGCCAGCCGCGTCAGTGCATGCATTCAAGGCTGAAGAGAGGTGCAACCCTTGTTTTTCAAATTTGAGATTTGAATGTAATTAAATGTTGTAGTTTATTGAGCCATTGGGTCATGTTATGCACACAGGATGTAGGTAGATAGGCCTTTAATATTTGTAAGGCTAAGATCTAGATCCAGATTGTGGACTAGACAGCCCATTCAATGTCATTGAATAGGGTAGATGAGTTTGGAGGGAAGAGCTCTAAGAGCCCCCTCATGTAAAATATCTTTTGGGGTATCTCATTGTAGAGTGATTC
Source organism: Picea mariana (assembly GCA_032191745.1). NCBI lineage: Eukaryota > Viridiplantae > Streptophyta > Pinopsida > Pinales > Pinaceae > Picea > Picea mariana. The sequence continues at coordinate 119,747 of JASDQU010104178.1, read as the reverse complement.
GAGAGAAGAGAGAAAGCTAGCGCAAGACTCTGCGAGTAGAGAGCAGAAGAGAAGGAGCCGAGAATCTGTCAAAGTCTGAGCTCAGGAACACCTTGTAAAAACAGGCATTTTCCATTAATACAAACAGAAGCAGTTTTTCCTGCATGTATTCTATGTTGAATGAATGTCTAGGTGTGTTCTATTTATGCTGTGGATGTATGCTATAGGTTTGCATTTGCACGGAGTTGTTTTGATTTTAGGTTGTTGAAGTTCTTTGAGGCTTCACACCAGGAGGGTGTGACAGAACGTTGCAGGTTCTGTAGGCTGTGCACACAGATGCACTTCTGAACTCTGCGGATTCAGACAAAAACATGCCAAGAGGGAAAATAAGATGAAATCATCAACTCGAGGAAGACCTGTGATGTTTTTGATGGCACAGAAGATGAAATCATCAACTCGAGGAAGACCTGTGAGGTTGTTGAACACCTCAGGAGGCAAGGCTGTGTATAAGAGACACAGTTGTTGACATAAGCTCTGAGGAGTTCTGTGAGGCTCTGCCAGGAGGGCATTGAGCAGGTGCAAGGGAGTGCATAGAGGAACTCTACTGTGAGTTCAGAAGAAGACAGAAGCTCTGACGAGTTCTGTATAACTCTGCTAGGAGGGAATTGATTCGGTGTGCAGGTAGTCATAGGGAGAGAACTCTTTGAGTTCTGTAATTTGAAGAAGAATCCACTAAAGGATCTTCACATGGTTGCTGAACACCCTAAACACTCAGCAAGAGGTTGCTTGAGTAAAGGATAGCTAGGAGGGCATCCAAATTATCCATCTGAGGGAGAAGGGAAAAGGACTGAGTTCCTTAAGGTCTGAGTAGTAGCAAATCTCAAAAGAGATAGCACTGTGCGTGCGAAGGTCCTGCAAAGGCACAAGAACCACATAATCCTTCAAGGATTCAAGAGCAAAGCTCAGGAGGAGTAGCGTTTTTATATTCTTATGTGAGGACTCAAGTCGCAGAGCTCGCAGAGGAGAAGGAACAAAGGTCGAGGCCTTTGAACATTTGGAATTCTTCCAAGTATTGGAAGAAAAGCGCCAAAGCTCAAGAGGAGCAATAGCTGCTATCAAATCAGCTGAGAAGATCTGGATCATGGATTTGTGTCTAGGAGCTCGAGGTTTAAACCCTCGTAGGCAGAGGAGAAAAGTCCCGAAATAGGTTGATATCGGGATTGCGACATTCGGGAGTTCGGGAGTCCTGAGGACGAAGGTCTGTGCACTCGACATCAGAAGTCCTGAAATAGCGAAATAGATCGCATCCGTCTGTTCGAGGGAGGAAACATGTCACGCGATCATCCATTTCGGAGATCCGGGCACCGGGACTCAAAAAGGGGGTCAGAAGTCGCGAAATCGTGAAAAGATCAGGACCTTCCGTTTGAGGAGGACAGGTGGCAGAAATAGAGGGATCGACGAAAGTGCTGAAGAAGTCCGAGTTTGGGCTTCGTGAACTTGGAAGTTCACAGCGTGAGAGCCCAAGAGTTGGGTTTTCGAAGTCGTGAAATCGCGAAATCACGAGGAGCGAGGATAGTCGTTGGATCTAGGTCAAGGGAGAACCGTTGGATCAAGAACCCCATCGCATATCATGAATTCAGGGGCTCGGAGGTTGAGAAAGGTCATTTTCGACAACAAAAGTCGCGAAGTGTCGAAGCTGAGGCACGAAGGGACACGTGGAAGAACCACAAGGTGGGGCCCGTGTGGTTGATAGGTGGACACACGTCGCTTGGGAAAGGGAGTCAACACTCCATTAACTTCTTGCATCTCGAGGATTCATGAGATAAGAGCACGAGAGTTCAACCCTTGAACTCACGAAGTCGCGAAGTTGCAAGAGGAGCTAGCGTTTAGCCTAGTCATTGGTCATGCAAGGAAGGCGATGACAAGGGAGAGCTATACCCATTTCGTGATTTTGGGTATCGTAATATTGGACAAGGAAGAGTCGGGAGCTTCGACTCACGAACTCGCGATATTGCGAGTTGTGGGAGGACCTTGGGTTAGGCCCTTGATCACAAGCATTGTGGTCGCTTGGGGAGAAAGGAGCTTGCACCCAGTGCTGTTCACACAGGTGGAGTTTCCAAAAGGACCTGTGGATCGGAAAATTGAGATTCCTCAAGGGGATCAAAAGAGACATTTCGGCTCAAGGGAGATAAAGAACGATCCTGTGAGCGGATCTCAGCCCGAGGGCTAGGGGTCTGCACCAACTTGGGGCATATTATTTCGAAGAAAGGGATAGTTGTAGATCCTCAGAAGATTGAGGCCATTAGAGAATGGTCAGCACCAAAGAATGTGACAGAAGTCAGTTCCTTCATGGGTCTAGCTAGATATTACAGAAGGTTTATCGCAGGTTTCTCGAGGATAGATCACCCTATCACTTCCTTGCAAAGGAAGGAGAAAATGTTTCAATGGAAAGATGATTGTAAGAAAATATTTCAGAAATTGAAGCAACTGTTAACCAGTGCTCCAATATTAAGGATTGCAGATCCAAACGAATATTTTGTGGTTTGCAATGATGCGTGCAAAGAAGGACTGGGAGGAGTCCTTAGTCATAATGGATTCATAACCTATTATGAATCCAGAAAGTTGAAAGAGCATGAAAGGAACTATGCAACTCATGATTTGGAGTTGGCAGAAATAGTTCATGCTTTAAAGAAATGGAGGCATTACCTCATGGGAAGGAGGTTCGAACTGAGAACAGACCATAACGGTCTGAAGTATTTGTCTGACCAGTCAACCTTGAATGCTAGGCAGAGTAGGTGGTTGGAGTTTATCTGTCAATACGATTTTGATATCAAGCATATCAAAGGGAAGGAAAATAAAGTGGTTGATGCACTCAGCAGGAGAGTACACAAATTACATGCTACAACCATTAGCATTTGCCAAACTGATATAAAGGGAAGAATTTCGGAGGTTGCAAATACAGATTTGCAGTATAAGGATTTGGTAGCAAAGCTACAACAAGGTAAGATGCCACATAAACTGGAGAATTATAAATTGGAAACCGATGGAACACTTCTGTACAAGAACATAATTTATTTACCTAATGTTCAGGACGTAAAACTTATTATTTTGCATGAAATTCATAATATGCCTTATGCAGGGCACCCTGGATATCATAAAACTGTAGCAGCAATCAAGAGCCATTACTTTTGGCAAGGTATGAAGAAATAAATTGTTGAATACATCACCATATGTATGGACTGACATAAGGTTAAATATTAACATAGGCACCCAACAAGGTTGTTGCAACCTTTACCCATTCCTAAGTGGAAGTGGGAAGTGGTGACAATGGATTTCATCACCGGGTTGCCCAGAACCAACAAGCAGCATGATTCAATCATGGTGGTGGTGGATAGGCTTACGAATGCTACCCATTTCATTCTGTTAAAGACTACTCACAAGGCAATGGATGTTGCCGACATATTTATGAATGAAGTGGCACAATTGCATGAAATTCCTAAGACAATTGTGTCTGACAGAGACCCAAAATTTACTTCAAATTGTTGGAAGGGGTTGTTCAAAGGATTCAGAATGAATCTGAATTTTAGCACAACTTATCATCATGATTCTGATGGATAGACAAAGAGGGTGAACAGAGTAATAGAATACACTCCAAGGATGTATGTGATGGACAAACCATCGAAATGGGAAGACTACCTGCACTTGGTAGAATTCGCCTACAATAATGGGTATCAAGCATCGTTGAAGATGAACCCATTTGAAGCATTTTATGGAAGAAAGTGCAATACTCTAGTAAGATAGGATAATCCAGCTGAGAGAGGAGTGGTTGGGCTAGTGTTGCTCAAGGAAATGGAAGAATAGATGGTAAAAATTAAGCAGAATTTAAAGACTTCCCAAGACAGGAAGAAAAGTTATGTTGATAGGAACAAAACCCACAGAGATTTCAAAGTGGGCGACCATGTTTTCCTGAAAGTAAAATCCAATAGAAGTTCCCTGAAGCTGGGAAACTGTGCCAAGTTGGCAACCAGATTTTGTGGGCCATTTGAAATCCTAGAAAGGATTGGGCCAGTTGCATATATGATTTCATTACCTGCATCCATGAGTATACATAATGTGTTTCATGTTTCATTTCTTAGGAAATATACACTTGATGCTAATCATGTAATTGATTCGAATGTGATTCAGGTGGAGCAAGAAGGTGTCCTGCAAGTGCATCTTGTGTGCATATTGGACCGAAAAAGAAAACAACTCTTGAATCGAGCCATAGGGCTTGTAAAGGTCTAGTGGACCTGGTATGGTCCCGAGGACACAACATGGGAGCATCAGGATGCTATTTTGGCAGAATACCCACATCTTTTTGAATATTTTGAAAAAAATATTGTTGATGTTGTGTGAAAGTTGCACTGAGGATAGTGCAAAAATAAGGGGAGGGGATTGTAATATCCCCAAGGACTAACCCTGTTGTAATCATGTTCTAAATTGTAAATCATGTTTTGTAGGCTGGTGAGCCGAGTATTGATAAGTTGGTAGGATTATGTGTTTATTAGGTCAAAGAGCCTAAGTATTAAGGCCAGAAGCCTATTTTTGTATATGTATTATGCAAAACATTAATAAAAATATAAGCATCGCTATGTGGAGACCGATCACGAAGAAAGAGTGATGGAGAACTAAGCTTCCACAGAGTGGGTAAGGGAAACGGGGCTGAAAGGTTGGAAAGAGAGGCTAAGTGTTGAGCTTGTTGAGACCAATCAATTTTTAAGCCACATATCAATGTAACTACTAAGATAAAGGAGAATATGAACCATGAGATCACTCTATGTTGGGAACATATTGTGACCGTCAGATTACCTAACTGAAAATGCATACTAAAGAAACACACTTTTACCTAACAACACATTATACCAAGTTGATCTTAACTAACTCCTAAGTGTCTAAATATCCCAAAATCCTCCCATAAGAACAAATTGGGATAGGCTTGAAGGATTTACAAAGGTGAAACAATAGGAGAAGGAAGGAGGCATTAGAGCCTATCCCCTACACCCCCCCTTAATGACAACTTCATAAAATCCTAACATAGATGGAAGTTTGGAAAACTTCACTTATGCAAGAGACTTTGTGAAAATGTCTACAAGTTGATCTTTTGTAGGTAAAAATAACGCTTTAATAAATCAATCATGAATGATATTTGAGATGAAGTGCATGTGTATCTCCATGTGTTTGTTTCACTGATGTTGAACTAGGTATTTGGAAATATTGATAACACTCAAATTATTGCAACAGAGGGTTACGAGATGATGTTGCTGAAATCCAAACATTGAAGGGATCTGTCTAAGAAACACGACTTCTTCATTTGCATTAACTTCTACTCGGTACTTTGTTGTTGAATAAATATAAATAGCATGTTGTTTCATATAGGCCCAAGTGACATGAAACATAACATTTAGTATACTTTCGATCATAAATTTCATCGTCCCAACCTGAATTAGTGAAACCAATTACTAAAGGAGTCTACCCCGAGCTCTAATATATTCTGAATGGAACTGTATCCTATACATACTGAAGTATCCTTTTAGTTTCTTTCCATATTCTATGAAACAAGTATGACAATAAATGAAATATTAGGACGAGTATGAGTCAAATATAAGACGCTAAAAACTAACTGATGGTATAAGGTGGCATCAACTTCAGGAGAAGTACAAGTTGAAACAAGTTTGTCTCCAAGCAGGAAGCGAGAAGGGATTGTTTAGAATCTTCCATGTGAAAGTGACGAAGAAGGTCACAAGCATACTTACACTGGGAAATAAAAATTCCTTGCTTGGTTTGCAAAACTTAGAGGCTAAGGAAATAGTGAAAATATCCCAAGTTGATCATTTCAAATATCTTATTTATTATTATCATTCTGGTCACTATCCCTAACAATAACTTTTTGATTTCTAATTATTGCTCATTTCTAATTATATTTATGGTCATTATATCTTCCTTTGACATGGATCAACCTATGTTTATGTTTGATTATTTTACCCATCCTCTTTTCTTTTATGAGGTAAGTTGTTTCAATTTGTAATTTATTTGTTAGTTATTCTTCTACTATTACAGTCTATATATATAAAGATGTGTGCATGATTATTAATTAATACAAGCATCTAAATTGTTTTAATATAGTTTAACCGTGTAAAGCACAAGCAAAACAATGACACAAAATCGACAAAAATGCAATAAATGCAATGAGGTAGAAGAAAGGAGATATACTACGAAGATGAAGCGATGCATTTTTTGTGATAGAGTGTTTTGTGATATAATGGTTGTTTTTTTTACACTATTTTATGGTATTTCAACAAATTTTGACCATCGAATTGTTTAAATATTTTTTAAAGTTTTATTATTTAGTAAATAAAATCCTAAACACAATGTGAATTAAATTTTATTTTAAATTTTGAGAAAACAATTTTTAATTATGATCGTATAATTAAAAGACTAAACACAATGTAAGAAAGAGAGAACCAAATTTATAAAATATTCTTTGTAGAATCATAGCATCCATATGTGTGAGTGGGACCAGAATCAATGTCCTATCGGTATTATATTGAAAATCTTTCACAATTTGCATCATATTTTCCAACCCTAATAAAAAAAATCAAATGTTTATAACATTCATGGTTTCATTGTATTAATATAATTCAAGAATGAACAATGAAAAGACTAAAAGTCTAAGATAAAATGGTTATTAAGGGTGTAAAAAGAATGCTTAATTAAAGATTTCAATGTTTAAAAATATGGTTTATTCATAAAACAATTTTGGACATTGTTACAAATTTAATGTTCAATCCAAGCCACCTCAAAATGAATTAGGGGAAGGTTTGAAAAATAAAGAGGGTGGCGAGTTGTAGCTTTCGGTCGTGGGATAACAACATTCCTAAGTAGGGTTAATGGAATTGTGGAAGGAATCTTCTAAAATCAGAGCAATGACCATTCTTTGTTTGAACTTGATGATTCTTCCCCACTTAGTAAGATCGATTTGAATTTGAATAGCGGGAATGGGTTCTTGAAAACACTACCATGGGTATCACTCAATTATGGATTGGTTGAGTGATGCACACACTCATGCATGAGTGTGAGTAAGAGATAACATGAACCCCATTAGAATTCATTTATTTCCAATTTTACCCATTCCAATCAGATTTAATAACCACATTATAACAAAAAATACGCTTTCCGTCACTTAAAACATTATTCCCATATGCATCGCATATAGGTTTGAACAGTCCCCATAATCATTCAAAAACTTAACAATGAAGTCGTTGTTGAGGAATCAAAACTCTAGAAACTGATCATATCCCATACATTTGATGAAAACTAGTTATTTAAGTTCATTATAGCACAAATCCATCATTTAAAGAGAGGTTTTATCTTGGGAGAACCTTTCCAATTCGTAAAACCAAAGAAAATAATATGATTCCCTTGAGGGAATTCCTACCTTAAAAAATATTTACGAATCCCTTGATGTCATGGATACTTTTTTTCTAGAGAAGACATAGACTTTGGTGAATCATCTCACAAAAGAGAAATACAAGGACATCAAAGGATACCAAGCATAAATCTTTAAAATTGGGGGGCATATCCTCATCTCTCACATCCACAAGCTCTTTGATTTAGGATTCAAGTAGGGATTCCCTAAACCCTGGAATCAAAGCCTCATTATACATATTTTTAAGAGTGGGGTTAAAATAAATCCTTCTAATTATATACCATTATGATTATCCCCCTTTTAGGCAATCTATATAGAATTGTTTTGGAAAATAAGATGAGTGTATGGTTAGAAATCCATGGAAAAATAGCTAAAATATAAGTTGGATTTAGGAGGTATTATTCAACCATCGATCACCTTGTTATGTTTATGATCATTGTAGAGTTTTGCAATAATGAAACCAAACTCTTGTGTTGGTTCGTTGACTTTGTAAAAAATTTTGGGATATATCCCATGGCTAACCTTTGGAATAGATTAGAAGATCTAAAAGTTATTTATGAGTTGAGAGTTGTTGCAATAAGGTTGTACTAGAATGTTATTTCCAAGTTTAGGAACACTAAGGGTTGATTGGAAGAATTTCATTATAATATAGGAGTTGAGAAATGTTGTCCCTTTCCCCTACCCTTTTTGGCATATACAATGCAAATTTAGAGGGTTGTTTGGAAGAAGGAGATTGTGTCGGCCCGACTCTAACTGGTATAGTCATCATCCTTCTTGTTTATATTGATGACATTGTTCTTATGGTGAGGAGTCCCTATG
>JASDQU010104178.1:96622-107093 GCA_032191745.1 Picea mariana | reverse complement strand
ACGGTTTTCATTGTATTTTCCCGCACTAATTAAAAAATCAAACATTTATAACACGATTTGCATTGTCTTTTCTAGGCTGGCCTAAAACTCGAACGAATAAACAATGGAAATATTTAAAAAACACACACAAAGGTGTAAAAATATGGCATATTCATAAAACAATTTCCGGACATTGTAATAAATTTAATGTTTGGATTCACATCTGGCCGTAAACCATGAAAATCACCATGCAGTAATCGATGGGTTGAGTGACGGACCACTATGGCAGCACTGATGGATTACATCGAGGTAACATAAGCCTCATTAAAATCTATTTGTTTCCAATCCTACCCATTCCAATACTGCTCATTATCTTTTCCAATCTCAGCTCCCTTTTGCCCTGCTCCCACTTCCTTTTCCATTTAAAATCCATTTCATTCCAATCCTACCCATTCCAGTTGGCCTCAAGCAAAACGCACCTGCCACGTTACAACAAACAATTACAATCTGCATTGCTTATAGGTTTGAATCGTGACCAATATCATTCAAATTTTAACAAATTAGGCATCAAAACTTTGCAATCTGACCATTTCCCATACATGTGATGAAAACTGCTTCTTCAAACTCATTATAGCACAAACCCATGACTTAAAGAGAGAACCATTTGATCTTGGGAGAAACATTTCAGCTTTATATAACTCATTAAGCCTCATTAAAATCTATTTCTTTCCAATCCTACCCATTCCAATATTGCTCATTATCTTTTCCAATCTCAGCTCCCTTTTGCCCTACTCCCGTTTCCGTTTCCATTTAAAACCCATTTCTTTCCAATCCTACCCATTCCAGTCGGTCTCAACCAAAACACACCTGCCACGTTACAACAAACAATTACAATCTTCTCACAAATTGTAACGCTTGGTGTGATTGTAGACAAAACAAATTTATATGTTTGAATCGTGACCAATATCATTCAAATTTGGCTCAGTATCAGTTGGCTCCATGGGTTCATGATAATGATATGCGCAGCAGTAAAATCATGTGATGAAACAAGAAGGTTAGCTCTATGGTGATCACGAAAATGGCATGCTTCGACACACCGAATACATGACCGCGCGGTGATACGTTTTGCGTCGGTAACTCTGCCACCGTTACATTCAAACAACCATTACTTATAAATTTTTAAAATCACAATATTGAACCATTACATATAAATAAATAAAGACAATGTAGGTGGAGTCCTCATCAATAACATTACTCCCTCCGTTTGGAATATCATGCCTATCATTTTGGAATACCATCCTGTAGTGTTAATACCGTTTTGGAATAATATCATTTTATTTTTGTTACAATATTGAATCACTGGTAGATAGATTACTTCTTTTACTAATTTGTAAGTGCCTCGCGCCTCAATTTTTTTAAGAATCTTTGAAATTTTAGCCTTGTGGCAGTGAGAAGCTAACCAATCAAAAGATTTACTCCAAGTCTAAAAGGCGAACGCTGATAACCAATCGAAAGATTTACTCCAAGTCTAAAAGGTGAACGCTGATATGCTACAGCATATCAAAAGAATCTATAAGATTTTAATAGACAATTTGATCTTTGAAAGTTTTATTGAATGTGTTTTTATCCATTTTTTATAACGTAACGGACACCTGAAATTTCGACCTAGATAACAAGACACCCAAGGACATGTTTATATATATATGGAAAAAAAAAACTGAAAATTACACATACAAAAATAAAATTTAGACATAAAGATTCATATTTTGTTAGAAACTAGAAGATTTACATGATACAAAACTTTAAACATATAACATAAATGATAAATCATGATTTATTATAATTTATAATGTATACATTCAACATTGTAACATCAATGATGATAAAATAATAAACATTGAAGGTTGGACACACAAAAAATTAGAACCATTCAATGTATAGATACTAGATAGTAATATCTAGTCAGAGTCACTAACACTATAGGTGGGGATGCCAATGGAAAATAAAAAATAGACATAGGGTAGATACTAAAATCGACACTGTAGATGGAAGAATTGTCAAGACTCAATAGTACTAGTCCTCCATGACATAATCATCATATAAGTGTCCTCACGAGGGCTCTCCTCTCCATCGTCCTCTTCCTCCTCCTCCTCCTCTATATCCAATGCAATATGTGCATTTGTTGTTGTCGAGGATGACCCCTCTAAAGGATCACCATCATCAAAAGTGACTGGCTCTAGCAATGGATCATTAAGATCCAAGTTGGCTAATTCCAACTCAACACCACTGTCTAAACCCATATCATAAACACATCCCACGTCTTTGTATTTCCCTTCACCCACTCTTCTCTCTGCCTGTAAATAAGACAAAGATTGTTGTGCACATACACCATTGTTTGTGCCCTTGAATCTAAAGCCTTGTCTTCTTCAAACTGTACAAATTCCCATATGTGCTCCAATTCCTCTCGCAACAAGAGGATGAAGTAACAGAGAGGAGCCTCATGGCTAATTGTTGTAGAAGAGGGCACGTTTCCCCATGAGTTACTCACCAAGCATAGGGATTCTTAGCCTCGCTGTCTCTGGGCACATCATAGCCTCCAAATCTCCCAGTTCTAGTGAAAAACTCTATGAAGCCCTCCTCCACCTCATCAAGGTATGCTCTATCTTGAAATATCCGTCTAAATGCATCCTTCTTCCACTATGAAATCTTACCATCCATGTGAGGAGGGAATCTACGTGAAGGGCCACAATTGAGCCATTTATTAGTATAGTAAGTGGGATTCAATGAGTGATCCAAGCAATGAAAAGGTGTGCAATTCTTATCCCACCTGCTGATAAGAATATCTTGTATGGTGGTGAATAAAGTCTCTCATGATGTCTAATACTCAGGGCACTCATGCTCTAAAACAATGGTCATGGAATCCCACCCCTCACAAACGTCTCCTAGGATGGGCTTGTATTTGTCTGCAAACCACAAAAAAGAGATGATAGGTTCCATGGTATTAATGGTAATATCTACCCTCTCCCACCAACCATCATCTAACACTATATCCTTGACCCTTTTGAAGAAGCTTGATCTCGCTTTCTTCAAAAAGACCAATACTTTGAAATAACCATGGACCCAAGAGCACTCTTGACCTCACTCAACCTCTTAAGCATGATGAATGATGAGGAAAACCGAGTCTCTTCAATCTTCAACAATGATAGATGTGTGTATCATTTGTATATTGTGAGGGAATTGGTATGGTTTTGTACAAAATTGTGGATATGGCGTGCATCCTCAATAAGAATTCTCATCCATGTCACTTTCGCAGCAATAGATGTAAGTTCTAAATTCAAAGAATGAACAATGCAAGGTGTAGAAAATATTTTTGGATATTTAGCTTCCACAATCATGCCAGGCTTGCAAACAAGTTTATTATCTGTAATAATTTTCACACAACAATCAACAATTACATATTCAATAACCTTAATGACCAACTCACCCATATATTGTGGATCCTTGTATTTTCCAAGAACATCCACCACTTTCAAGAAGACTGTTCCATTCAGAGTAGACACCATTAAGTTGACAAGTGGATGGCGTGATGCATATGTCCAACCATAGGAAACAATATTAAAACCTATTGAGGGCCATGTTGATTTGATAGGTTGTAGAATTTTGTCCACCTCCTTCTTTTCCTTCACCAAGAATGTGGTTCTAAGCTTCTATGAATTAGGAGGAAAATATTCGATTGGAGCCTAATCAATTAGAGCTCTACACATATCAAGAAACAAAGGAGACTGTGCAAAATTGAATGAAATGAAGTTGAGATAGAAAAAGAAACCAATGGTAAGATCAACCTATTCTCACTTTTCTCGCTGAATTATCTTATCCATTGGAGCAACTACCCCTCTGTTTCTTTCTTGTTGATTAACTTGAGTTGCACTCCCACTCCCAAATTTAAAATTGTTAGATGGATTCTTCAAGAATGGAAGAGGATCATCATTTTGTCTTTTCTTGGATGTTTTTGCCACCTTTCCCAAGCCAACAACCTCCTCTTTTGTAATTTCTCTTCTTTTGGATGTACTCATTAATTTACATGCTCCATGTCCACAAGGCAACCCCAACAAATGGCCTTTAACTTGGTAATAGGTTCTTGTAAAATCATAATGAAAAACTCCACATGTCCAAAAAACATTCCCTCCCCCCTTTTCCTTAGCCTTATCTCCTTGTTTCCTTCTAATATACTTCCATAATGGATATTTGTTGTCTAGACCTTGTTTTTTTGTTGCAGTGTTGATTTTTCTATCATTTGAAGCTTCAATTCCATCTCCGCTTGCAGCAAATGGGACACTAAAGGAGGGAACTGGAGTTGTTGGAGGAGGAGCAACACCAACATTGGGATTCTTCCCTTTTTCTTCTACCTTTGATGATTGAGCCATCATTTTTGTTGAAGGAGGAAGAAATATCACTACTGTAATAGTTGTTATAGAAGAAACCTTGAAATTTGGTCCTCAAATACACTTGGAAACACTTGGAATGCACTCAAACATGCACAAACCCTCTTCCTTTCTCACCAAAATTGGTACACTTTGACCTGTTTAGCAAACAATGAAAAAAATGAGTGAATAAGGTGCTTTTTAGAGGGTGCGGGCCTCCAAAAGTTGGGGCACGTGTCACTAAATCGGGACACTATGCAAATTTGTGTCCGACACAAATTTGGGTAATGTCATGTGTGAAGGACATGACCCAAATTCATGTCAAACACGAATCTGGTCGAATATGTGTCCCCATGCATGATTCAACACACGAGGGCCATTTTTAATGAATCATGTTTCATTGGTATAAATCTATTTTAACTTTATATTTCTATTTATAATAGTTCATTAAAATGTTTTAGCCATAAGAATATATATAATTTATTTGCATAAATTTTGTAACATTTACTTATCAATTTAGAGTATTTGAAATGAAAATCTACTATGTGAAAAAATAGATTATTTGTAATACTTTAACAAACTATATTAATTTATGCACTAATGATGTCTCAAAGTAGTATAAAGTAAATTTTAAGCAATTACAAAATTAACTCTCTCTTAGTATGGTTACTATTGAATCAATAATCAATATGACTAGTAATTGTTGAAACATAAGTCACAACATCATCTGCAGTCAATGATTGTTGTTGTAACATGTACTTTATCCCTAGTCTTTTGATCCAAAAATTAAGAGTTTGGGCTCATAAATTTCGTAAATAAGAAAACAATACTAAAGTATACAAACTTGAAACAAATTGCAGATTCAAAACTTCCTAAAACTTGATTTCTCTTGAATTGATAATCACTCTCCTTGGTGATTGTAGAAATATAGGTGACAACAATATTATTGTAATCTAAGATTATGTGTTGCACGCATACTATGTTCCAAATTATGTGATTCAATTACTTAGATTTCATGTTCCAAGAGAGTTGCGTATCCTTTGCAAATTAAGGGAAACATTCTACACAACATCAATCAAAAGAAGGAGAAGATTATTCATGAAGCCAAATTCAAAATTAAATAAAGACACATAGAATGAAGCAAAAGACAATCATGATATATTTGGAGTGAGATCAATTCTCCCAAGAACAAGGAAAGAAACTCTATAACAACATAATGTAAATAAAATCATACTAAATCTAAAACTAGAAAATGACAATCTATATGAAAACAAATATCAAGAAATGTTATTCTATTCCATCATAAGTTGGACATATACTCCAAGAGTCCTTTATTTAGAATGCATAAGAAACTTTTATTTATACATAAACTTGCTTTGAAACTTAAATACCAAATAATAAATTTAGATCCACACATCTCTCAAGTGGTTACAAACATTTACTAAAAATCAACAACTAGAAATTAACTCATAATATCTCCAAGATATTCACAACCAATATCATTAAAAACTCCAAGATTATTTCCATATCAAATATATTTGAATGATAATCCCAAATATTCATTAAATATTCAATAGTTGAAGATGAAATTTAGGCCACCAAAAAGGGAATCCACCTCCCTTTGTCAACCAGTAAGAGAGAAGTAACATGAAGTCGATAATTATTATTATAATATTCTCTCGTCATTCTGATTAAGTAGAGATAAACTAAATAACATAATTACTATTATAATATGCTCTAGTCATTCTGATTGAGTAGAGATAAACTAAATAATAGTTAGTATGTCAGTTTTGGTTAGTTAGTCACTTTGTAAATAACCTGCACCAGTGCAGTTAGGAAGGGTACTTCCTAAGTAAGTTTTAATTTGTTAGTTTTGTCAGTCTGTTGTTGCATAAACAACCCTCGCCAGTTTAGCATGGGGCGTAGAAGAAATAAAGTAGCAAAGTCTTTTATAACTACAGCTACCATAGAGGAAAGAGTCACCCTTCATATTATTAAGAGGGCACTCCTCTCTTAGAAATAAACTCATGATGGTTTTTTGTTTCTTATTTATTCTTCTGTTTCTTGTTACATTTTTTGTGTGTTCACTCTTGTTTCATTTGTGTGGTGCATCTAGTTGCTACCAGTGCACCTCTTCTGATCTCAGTTACAAATCAATTGGTATCAAAGTTTTGATCTTAGAAATATTCTTCTCCCAGCCAAGAATAAAATGGAGAGACCATCCATAGACAAATGTTTTTGGTATAATCAATTTTGACAATCGACGCTCTGCTCAAAGCTACCACTATTCCCTTCTTAGGACCCTTCAATGTCTCAGCTTTTGCAAATGTCCAGTGCTCCCTTCTCAGGGATTTTAGAATTCCTTATCAGGGCTCTCCCGCGACATATTAATGTGCCATAGCCAATGTATTTAAAAGCGTCTTATGTATTATTGTTCAAGGATATCTTCTGTGAATGAAAATCGTTTTGTTGCATAGATAACTGACTACCGAGGATTCCAACTCCACCATGTATACCCCAGTTCATGAATTAGCTCTTTCTCTGCATGAGTTACTTCACCTACAATAGTGAAGGACTCCAACACCTATGAAACTCGAATAATATCATTTTATTTTTGTTACAATATTGAATCACTGGTAGATATATTACTTCTTTTACTAATTTGTAAGTGCCTCGCGCCTCAATTTTTAAAGAATATTTGCAATTTTAGCCTTGTGGCAGTGAGAAGCTAACCAATTGAAAGATTTACTCCAAGTCTAAAAGGTAAACGCTGATATGCTACATCATATCAAAAGAATCTATAAGATTTTAATAGACAATTTGATCTTTAGATAATTTGATCTTTGAAAGTTTTATTAATGTGTTTTTATCCATTTTTTGTACTAGTATAACTTAACGGACACCTGAAATTTTGACATAGATAACAAGACACCCAATGACATGTTTTTATATATATCAAAAAAAAAAAATGAAAATTACACATACAAGAATTAAAATTTAGACATAAAGATTCATATTTTGTTAGGAACTAGAAGATTTACATGATACAAAACTTTAAACATGTAACATAAATGATAAATCATGATTCATTATAATTTATACTGTATACATTCAACATTGTAACATCAATGATGATAAAATGACAAATATTGAAGTTTGGACACACAAAAAATTAGAACCATTCAATGTATAGATATTAGATAGTAATATCGAGTCAGAGTCACTAACACTATAGGTGGGAATGCCAATGGAAAATAAAAAATAGGCATAGGGTAGATACTAAAACCGACACTGTAGATGGAAGAATTCTCAAGACTTAGTAGTACTAGTCCTCCATGACATAATCATCAATATAAGTGTCCTCACGAGGGCTCTCCTCTCAATCGTCCTCTTCCTCCTCCTCCTCTATATCCAATGCAATATGTGCATCTGTTGTTGTGGAGGATGAACCCTCAAGAGGATCACCATCATCAAAAGTGACTGGCTCTAGAATTGGATCATTAAGATCCAAGTTGGCTAATTCCAACTCAACACCACTGTCTAAACCCATATCACCAGGAAAAACATCCCACGTCTTTGTATTTCCCTTCACCCACTCTTCTCTCTTCCTGTAAATAAGACAAAGATTGTTGTGCACATACACCATTGTTTGTGCCCTTGAATCTAAAGCCTTGTCTTCTTCAAACTGTACAAATTCCCATATGTGCTCCAATTCCTCTTGCAACAAGAGGATGAAGTAACAGAGAGGATCCTCATGGCTAATTGTTTTAGAAGAGGGCATGTTTCCCCATTAGTTACTCACCAAGCATAGGGATTCTTAGCCTCGCTATCTCCGAGAACATCATAGCCTCCAAATCTCCCAGTTCTAGTGGAAAACTCTATGAATCCCTCCTTCACCTCATCAAGGTATGCTCTATCTTGAAATATCTGTCTAAATGCATCCCTCTTCCACTGTGAAATCTTACCATCCATGTGAGGAGGGAATCTGCGTGAAGGGACACAATTGAGCCATTCATTAGTATAGTAAGTGGGATTCAATGAGTGATCCAAGAAATGAAAAGGTGTGCAAATCTTATCCCACCTGCTGATAAGAATATCTTGTATGGTGGTGAATAAAGTCTCTCATGATGTCTAATACTCAGGGCACTCATGCTCTAAAACAACGGTCATGGAATCCCACCCCTCACAAACCTCTCCTAGGATGGGCTTGTCTTTGTCTGCAAACTGCAAAAAAGAGATGATAGGCTCCATGGTATTAATGGTAATATCTACCCTCTCCCACCAACCATCATCTAACACTGTATCCTTGACCCTTTTTGAAGAAGCTTAATCTCTCTTTCTTCAAAAAGACCAATACTCTGAAATAACCATGGACCCAAGAGCACTCTTGACCTCCCTCAACCTCTTAAGCATGGTAAATGACGAGGAAAACCAAGTCTCTTCAATATTCAACAATGATATATGTGTGTATCCTTTGTATATTGAGAGGGAATTGGTATGGTTTTGTACAAAATTGTGTATATGGCGTGCATCCTCAATAATAATTCTCATCCATGTCACTTTTGCAACAATAGATGTAAGTTCTAAATTCAAAGAATGAACAAGGCAAGGTGTCCAAAATATTTTTGGATATTTAGCTTCCACAATCATGCCAGGATTGCAAACACGTTTATTATCTGTAATAATTTTCACACAAGAATCAACACCTACATATTCAATAACCTTAATGACCAACTCACCCATATATTGTGGATCCTTGTATTTTCCAAGAACATCCACCTCTTTCAAGAAGACTTCTCCATTTAGACTAGACACCAATAAGTAGATGAGTGGATGGTGTGATGCATATGTCCAACCATAGGAAACAATATTAAAACCTATTGAGGGAGATGTTGATTTGATAGGTTGTAGAATTTTATCCACCTCCTTCTTTTCATTCACCAATAATGTGGTTCTAAGCTTCTATGAATTAGGAGGAACATATTCGATTGGAGCCTAATCAATTAGAGCTCTACACATAAAAGGAAACAAAGGAGATCGTGCAACATTGAATGAAATGAAGTTGAGATAGAAAAAGAAACCAATGGTAAGATCAACCTCTTCTTGCTTTTCTCATTGAAATATCTTATCCATTGGAGCAACTGCCCCTCTATTTCTTGCTTGTTGACTAACTTGAGTTGCACTCCCACTCCCAAATTTAAAATTTTTAGATGGATTCTTCAAGAATGGAAGAGGATCATCATTTTGTCTTTTCTTGGATGTTTTTTCCACCTTTCCCAAGCCAACAACGTCCTCTTTTTTAATTTCTCTTCTTTTGGATATACTCATTGATTTACATGCTCCATGTCCACAAGGCAGCCCCAACAAATGGCCTTTAACTTGGAAATAGGTGCTTGTAAAATCATAATGGAAAAATCCACATGTCCAAAAAACATTCCCTCCCCCCTTTTCCTTGGCCTCATCTCCTTGTTTCCTTCTAACATACTTCCATAATGGATATTTATTGTCTGGACCTTGTTTTTTTGTTGCAGTGTTGATTTTTCCATCATTTGAAGCTTCAATTCCATCTCCACTTCCAGTAAATGGGACACTAAAAGAGGGAACTGAAGTTGTTGGAGGAAGAGCAACACCAACATTGGGATTTTTCCCTTTCCTTTCCCCTTTTTCTTCTACCTTTGATGATTGAGCCATCATTTCTGTTGAAGGAGGAAGAAATATCACTACTGTAATAGTTGTTATAGAAGAAACCTTGAAATTTGGTCCTCAAGTACACTTGGAAACACCTGGAATGCACTCAACCATGTACAACCCTCTTCCTTTCTCACCAAAATTGGTACACTTTGACCTGTTTAGCAAACAATGAAAACAATGAGTGAATAAGGTGCTTTTTAGAGGGCATGGGCCTCCAAAAGTTGGGGCACGTGTCACTAAATTGGGACACTATGAAGATTTGTGTCCTACACAAATTTGGGTAATGTCACGTGTGAAGGACATGACCCAAATTCATGTCACACACGAATCTGGTCGAATATGTGTCCCCATGCAGGATTCAAGACACGAGGGGCATTTTT
>JASDQU010104178.1:76496-96384 GCA_032191745.1 Picea mariana | reverse complement strand
ATAAATTTTGTAACATTTACTTATCAATTTAGAGTATTTGAAATGAAAATCTACTATGTGAAAAATTAGATTATTTTTAATACTTTAAAAACCTATATTAATTTATGCACTAATGATGTCTCAAAGTAGTATAAAGTAAATTTTAAGCAATTACAAAATTAACTCTCCCTTAGTATGGTTACCCTTGAATCAATAATCAATATGACTGGTAATTGTTGAAACGTAGGTCACAACATCATCTCCAATCAATGATTGTTGTTGTAACATGTACTCTATCCCTAGTCTTTTGATCCAAAAATTAAGAGTTTGGGCTTAGAAATTTTGTAAACAAGAAAATAATACTAAAGTATACAAACTTGAAACAAATTGCATATTCAAAACTTCCTAAGACTTGATTTCTCTTGAATTGATAATCACTCTCCTTGGTGATTGTAGAAATATAGGTGACCACGATATTCCTGTAATCTAAGATTATGTGTTGCACGCATAGTATGTTCCAAACTATGCGATTCAATTACTTAGATTTCATGTTCCAAGAGAGTTGTGTATCCGTTGCAAATTAAAGGAAACATTCTACACAACATCAATCAAAAGAAGAAGGAAAAGATTATTCATGAAGCCAAATTTAGAATTAAATAAAGACACATAGAATGAAGTAAAAGACAACCATGATATATTTGGAGTGAGATCAATTCTCCCAAGAGCAAGGAAACAAACTCTATAACAACATAATGTAAATAAAATCATACTAAATCTAAAACTAGAAAATGACAATCTATGTGAAAACAAATAACAAGAAATGTTATTCTATTTCATCATAAGTTGGACATATGCTCCAAGAGTCCTTTCTTTAGAATGGATAAGGAAATTTTATTTATACATAAACTTTCTTTGAAACTTAAATACCAAATAATAAATTCAGATCCACACGTCTCTCACATGGTTACAAACATTTACTAAAAATCAACAACTAGAAATTAGCTCATAATATCTCCAAGATATTCACAACCAATATCAATAAAAACTCCAAGATTATTTCCATATCCAAGATATTTGAATGATCATCCCAAATATTCATTAAATATTCAATGGTTGAAGATGAAATTTAGGCCACCAAGAAGGGAATCCCCCTCCCTTTGTCAACCAGTAAGAGAGAAGTAACATGAAGTCAATAATTACTATTATAATATGCTCTCATCGTTCTGATTGAGTAGAGAGAAACTAAATAATAGTTAGTATGTTAGTTTTGGTTAGTTAGTCACTTTGTAAATAAGCCTAACTAGTGTAGCTAGGCATGGTACTTCCTAAGTAAATTTTAGTTTGTTAGATTTGTCAGTCTGTTGTTGCAGAAACAACCCTCGCCAGTCTAGTATGCAGGTCGTAGAAGAAATAAATCAACAACATCTTTTGTAACTACATCTTCCATAGAGGAAAGAGTCACCCTACATAGTATTAAGAAGGCACTCCTCTCTTGGAAATAAATTCATGGTGCTTTTTTGTTTCTTATTTATTCTTCTATTACTTGTTACATTTTTTGTGTGTGTTCACTATTGTTTCAATTGTGTGGTGCATCTAGTTTCTACCAGTGCACCTCTTCCGATCTCAGTTACAAATCAATTGGTATCAAAGTTTTGATCTTAGAAATATTCTTCTCCCAGCCAAGAATAAAATGGAGAGACCATCCCCATCCCACAGACAAATGTTTTTGGGATAATCAATTTTGACAATCGATGCTCTGCTCAAAGCTACCAATATTCCCTTCTTAGGACCATTCAATGTCTCAGTTTTTGCAAACGTCCAGTGTTCCCTTCTCAGGGATTTTAGAATTCCTTATCAGGGCTCTCCCGTGACATATTAATGTGCCATAGCCAATGTATTTCAAAGCGTCTCATGTATTATTGTTCAAGGATATATTATGTGAATGAAAATCGTTTCGTTGCATAAATAACTGACTACTGAGTATTCCAACTCCACCATGTATACCCCAGTTCATGAATTAGCTGTTTCTCTGGATGGGTTACTTCGCCTACAATAGTGAAGGACTCCAACACCTATGAAACTTGACACCCTCTTCCAATTGTTAAAATTTTTCGTACACATGAACAGAGAGATTGTTGAGTCGTGTATCCATAGTCTTTCCACCTACTTCAAGACCTCTCCTAACATGGAATAGAAAATTAAGTTGCAGATAGTGAGTTTTCAACTCAATGGCATATGATCCATATTTTATAAGAAGAACAAAATGAATACATATTATTAAAAGATTCTTAACACAAAATAACAAAGTTACAATAAAACTGGTTTTCTATTCAATAAGGAAATAAGCTGAAACTATAAAATGCAGCGAAAAACATGCTTGTTGGAATGGTGGTAGCTTATCTTTAAGAAGAGATGTGATGAATGTGCTCATTCACAAGAAGATGGTTACAATGAGGCTCCGAAGGCCTTTTACCATAAAAAGGAATGTCAAAATCCCTGGACATCCAAAAACGTAACCCTAGGAGATGAAGCACCAAAAGTCATGTGGGCCTCGTTTGGGTAAGTTAGTACATCAACTTCCCGGGGTCGTAACTTTTGCATATGATCTTTGTTTTAGGCACACGATAGCCCGTTGGAAAGGTCTAACTGAGAAGAAAAATTTTTAGCTGGCCTTGGGAAGTGGCTTTGGCAACTCTTTGGGCCATAAATTCCCAAAAAACATCCTTTAGGGCCTCAAAACGACCCCAAAAGTTTGGAGCCTGAAAAAATTCCGAAAAACTACCAAGGTGTAAAATTGTTTTTCGAGCCAGTGGGATAGGTGGGTGGACACCGATATCCACCTGGATCAATCCTGCCTCCTTAGGAAGAAATGGTATCCATTGAGTTGAGATCCCCCATTAGATGAGGAAATAGTTGTTGAATTTGACCCTGGGTGAGCCACTTGCCTTGGCGGAGAAGCTACCCTGCTTTAAGGACTCGATAAATATGGATCCTTTGTTGTCAAGTTCCCTTGATATTCATGTCTACAATATGATCATTGGATGTTTTTTGCATGCAATTAGGTTTGAACTCTGTTGGTGTCAACTGCTCTACTGTCTCTAAGGTGTCCAATAATGGTGGGAAATATGGCCAAAGGAGAGCCACGTTGAAGAATGGATGCAGACTAAGGAAGGGGGGAATGCTGAGCTCAAAATCATTATCACCCATAGTCTTGTTGATGATGTATGCCCCATAACGGAGTGAGTGAATCTTATGATGGGGCCCTGTAAGGTGTTCTTTCTACAAATGCAACCAAAATTTGTTGCCCTCTTGAAACTTATGTGGCACCCGATGTTGATCATGGCACTGGTTTTACTTGGCATTAGACTTCTGTAGAATATCCTAAACCTATCGGTGGATGTGCTAGATCCACTCAATGAACTGGGTGGCTTTGTCATCTTCTAGTGGAGCAGGGGATGAGTCGGTCGAGGTGGTCGCCAGGGGTAGTGCAACATCCATGGAGCCCAATGGTTGGAATCCAAACCCCACCTGAAATGGGTTGTGGCCAGTTGAGCTATGCAGGGCTCGGTTGTAGCTATGTTGGACATAGGAAAGACTCTCTTCCCATGTGTGGGGGTGTTTTTAATTGTACATGCACAAGGTATGTACGACCATCTGATTGATGACCTCAGTTTGGTCATATGCTTGTGGGTGGAAGGTAGTGGATTTGGTGAGCTTGGTATCCAAAAGTGACCAGAGGCTCGACCAGAATGATTTGAGGAACTGACTGTCACGGTTTAAGATAATGGTTTGTGGGATCCCAAAATGTACCCATACTCATTAAAGGAAGAGCTTGGTCGTGGCTTCTACTGTGATGTTCTTCTTGAAGGTAGCTAGAATCACCATCTTGGAAAAGCAATCAACAGCCACAAAAACATAGTCATTTCCCTTCTTGGTGGATGGGAGGCTCGACATGTAGTACATTGATATGTACACCCATGGTCTGTTAGGAGTAGGAAGAGGGGTGTTCAAGCCCTGTTTCTTAGTGGTGGGTTTGGTAATAGCACAAACGGTGTAGGACCTGATATACTTCCTGACATTCTGTCAAAGATTCAACCAGTAGAAATGTTTCTTCAACACTGCCACTGTCTTTTTGATGCCAAAGTGTCCTGCCACCCGACTGTAGTGAGCTTCCCAAATCAGCTTCGTGTACTCACTTGATGGAATGCAAAGATGGCCTAGATGACATAACAACTCGTCTTGAAGATGGAAATCAACGTCCACTAAGTTGGCACCCAACATTTGGTAGGTGGTGGATAAGTCAAGGTTTGTCTCATAGATGTGGGGCCATATGGAGGTCTCGTGGCTACAAGAGTCTAGCACCATGGTGAGTTCCGTGACTAGAGGTCAAGTGGGGCAGTCAACAACTCGGTTGGTACTTCCTGTTTTATACTTGATGTTGAGGTGGAACTACTGTAAGTATGTTGACCACTTCTGATGTCAGTCATTTTGCAATTTTCCTTGGGTTTGCATGAACTATAGTAGCTTGTGATTAGTGTCAATGTCTGTCTCCTTCCCAACAATGTAATGTCTCCAATGGAGATAGGCTTGCACAATGGAGTACATTTTTTTTTCATATGTAGGGTACTTACGGACAACATATTATAGTGTCTCACTATGATATGCCACAGGGTGGCTGTGTTGAGTGATAATGATGCCCACAACATAGTCTGAAGCATCTATCTCAATCTCAAAGGGACGTTGTAGGTCTGGTAATGAAAGTACCGGGGATGAGCACAAACGCTTCTTCAAGTCATCGAAGGCTTCTTGTTGGGATAGGCCTCACACAATTGTTTCCATACCACCACCCCTGGTTACTTGGTTGAGTGCCCATGCGATATGAGAGAATCCCAACATGAACATGTGATAGAATTTGGCGAGGCCCAAGAAGCCCTAAAGTTCAATGAGTAAGGTTGGGGCTGGCCAGTCATGGATGACCTGGATCTTGGCTAGATGCACATGTGATGCAGACCCCCAACCCTTGGGCCAAGATCCGTTTAGGATCGTTCTAAATTTCCCCTTGGGATGAAGAAACTCCTTTGATTCCCATTGGAATCTTCATTGAATCCACAGGTCCTTTGTAAAAATCCACCCTATGTAACTTGAAACCAGGTGTGAGCTTTTCCTTCTCCAAGCGATCACAACCTTGCCTTAGCGCAAGCGCTTCTCGCAACTTGCGTGTTCGCGAGTCGAAGACCCTCGACTTTTCTTCACCAAACGCCGATACGCGAGATGCGATGGGGTATGACTCCTCCTTGTTAACACCCTCCACGCGTAACCGTCAGCTAGGGATAAGCACTAGTACCACTCACAACTCACGACTTCACAAGTTGAAGTGTTGAACCTCCATGTCCTTACTTTGCGAAACCCTGAGAGGTGATAGGTCAACTATGGGTTGACTCCCTTAATGCGACTAGTACATGCCACCTATCACCTCTTACACCTTTTTTGGGGTGTTTGTGGTTATGCCACCTATCAACCATGTAGTTCCCACCTGACAAATGTGCCATGCATTCACACGAGCCCTTAGCTCTCGCCACATCATGAATTCATAGTAAAAAAGAAACTCTTCCATCCTTCGAACCCACGATACCCGATATATCGAAGAGGTTATGATCCAACAATTGTTTCTTCTCCTCGCTACTCGGAAGTTCGCGCAACCAAAGGATTTGGGCTACCCTTCGAACTTACGAATCCCAAGTTCAAAACATGATCCAACAGCTCAAACTGACCATGATCAATGGTCCCCGTTGATTCTTGACACCATACTGGTGGGTTCGCCCAACTCCTAACCACCCTATAGCTTCACTGGACCCTATGGTCCTCGCAACTTTGTGAGCTCTCCACAGAGAATTCTGACCACTCGAATCGCTTCTCAAGAATCTCTGGCCAAACTGACTCGACGTCCCTCCACTGGAACTTAACTTCTGCGAGATAAATTCGATCCCCGTCTCCCTTTGAACATTTCAAAGATACTATCCCTCTTCAGGTTTCACTTGCAAACTCAACTCTCCAAGAGGAATCATGCTCGCACTCCTTTCGACAAACCTTCAAATACTTCTGGGTATTTTATCTTTCGACTCTGTGCACTCTCTACAACAGTAGTCCTTCAACCTTTTCCTTAGTTAATAACTTCTAAGGATTCAACTAGCCTGCACACACCTTGCACAAATCTGTGCTTCACCTGTACTTCTGTTGAAATGAGAACAACGGTATCCCTCCTGAGCTTTCTAAGATAAAACTCGAAATCCTTGTCAACGCACACCTTACAGACGTTTCACTGCACTCCTTGTAGGAACTTCTCTCAGGAAGAGAAACAATTGAAACTCATTGTTCTCCTCTTTCAGACTTCGTACATTTAACATGAAATCATACACACACAACATAGCATCATAACAAATGAATAACATATTGAATAAAACAATTGTAAGCATACCATTCAACAAATGTAAACAATAAGCATCATAACACCATGAAAAGTGTTTCAAAGCTTCATATATTAACTCAAATACTCATGTACATGGGTTCTTCTCTACAACTCTCTGCTACAACTCAACATCTTATGAATTCCCTCTTTCATTATGTGCTAATGATACAATGATACAATGATACAATGACGAGGGTGTCTATATCTGTTTTACCTCCTATGCTTCTAAAACTGTCTAATCTATTAACTCAAAGCTACCTACTTTCATTAATCAGACTTAATGTCCATTACATCTGGAAGATGAGAGAAAATCACTCAAGATTTGTTTACAATATCTAGCTATAAATGCAAGTATGCCCCCTAGATATTACATTAATATCCGCTCTTTTAAACTTTCAAAAAATTTCAAAACACGTGTTGCGCTTTTATAGCTATCCTCTACCTTTTTTCTTGCTTGGCTGCTTACGATGCTCCTGCATCATACTCCCTTGCTTGAAAATTTTCATGAGCTCTTGCATGGTCTGTCCATGTTTATGAATTTATGCTTCATCCTCCCAACTGGCATTTTCAACTGGATGTCCCTTCCATTTGACCAAGTATTCAAAATACTCTTTCCTCCTAGTCTTTTTGTTGATCCTCTTGTCAATTATACTTTCCATTTGTGGATTTTCAGCTACAGGCATTTTTTTGGTCCATTGAACTTCTTTATGTTCCTCCTCTACTCCTGCTTCTTCAGCTCTGTAAGGTTACAAATCCATAACATTTAATATCGGTGAGATTCCAATCCCATTGGGTAATTCAATCTCATATGCATTTACCCCAAATTTCTTTATGACCTTGCATGGTCCAATCGTTTTCATCTTCAGCTTGTTATATGTTCCCCTTGGGAACCTTTCCTTTCTTAGATGTGCAAGAATCATATCACCAACTTCAAATTGAAGTTCTTGCCTGTGTTGATCTGCTCTGCACTTGTATTCTTGACTTAAACTCTACAATCACTCCTTAACTCGGCTGTGAAGCTCCTTCATTGCTTATGCAAAGTCTTCTACACTAGAACTTTTGACTTCAGCTTGTTCCAAATATTTCAATTTAGAAACTCCCCTTGGATTCATTCCATATACAATCAGAAATGGACTTTGCCCTATTCTTTTGTTGAGTGAATCATTGTAAGCAAATTCTGCTTGTGGAAGAATGTGATCCCATTGACTATGGTGTTCAGTCACTAAGCTTCTCAGCAAATCTCCCAAGCTCCTGTGTACAACCTCTGTCTATCCATCCATCTGAGGATGATACACTGAGATAAAAGACAAACTTGTCCCTAACTTCTTCCATAAGGTCCTCCAGAAGTGTCCCACGAACTTGGTATCTTGATTAGAAACTATACTCCTTGGAAAACCATGAAGTCTGACAACTTCTTTGAAAAACAGGTTCGCAATATGAGTTGCGTCGCTGGTTTTTTGGCATGGTATGAAATGTGACATATTTGAAATTCTGTCAACTACCACAAATATTGAATCATATCCTCTTTTGTTCTTGGCAGTCCCAATACAAAATCCATGCTCACTGCATCCCATGGCCTTTCAGGAATGGGTAATGGTTGGTATAACCCTCCGTTTTTCCTTTTCCCCTTTGTGTGTTGAAAAATCCTACATTTGTCCAAAAATTTCTTAATGTCTGTCCTCGTCCCTAGCCAAATATATGAGCCATTCAACTTTGAGAACGTCTTATCATGACCGAAGTCTTCGACCAATCCTCCACTATGTTTTTCCTTCAACAGATTCTCCCTCATGGAGCATTTTCGAATACATAATTGATTGCCCCTGAATAATAATCCATCCTGGATCATATACTTGGTCCATTGGTTTTTGTCCCTGAGAATTGGATTCTCATATGCCTTATATGCCTCCTTAAAATATGGATCATCCCTATACATTTCTTTGAGGTTATCAAAACCCAAAGTCTTAACTCTAAATTCTTTCATAAGCAAACATTTCCTGCTCAAAGAATCAACAACTTTGTTAGTAGTTCCAGAAATATGCTTAATCACAAAAGTAAAATTATGCATGTATTCAACCCACTTAGCATGTTTTTGGTTCAAATTCTCTTGTTGAGTCATGAATTGTAAAGCATGATTATCACTGTACAAAACAAACTCTTTGGGAAACAATTAATGTCTCCATTTCTTCAGTGCCTATATGACTGCATAGAATTCTTTGTCATATGTGGAGTACTTAACCTTCGCTTCATTCCATTTTTCACTAAAGTATGTGATCGGCCTATCATCTTGGCTCAAGACCACTCCAATTGCAAATCCACTCATGTCACACCTGACCTAGAATGTCTTGCTAAAATTTGGCAAAACCCTAATTGGTTTCTCAGTGATCTTCTTCTTCAGCAGGTTGAAACTCTTCTCTTTTTTTTTTTCTAGTGAAAAGATTTATGTATTTTCTTCACCGTATCCATCATTGGTGCGCCAATTCCACTGAAATTTTGGATGAATTTCTTGTAGAAGCTATCCAAACCATGGAAGCTTCGAACTTCAAACACGTTCTTCGGTGATGGCCAATTCTTAATCACATTTACCTTTTCTGGATCCATCTTCAACTCATTTGTAGAGATAACAAAAACCAAATAAATGAGTTATTTCCTCATAACTGACGATTTCTTCATATTTATCATTGATTTCTCTTGTTGTAATCTCCTCATTACTGCAACTAAATGCTTTAAGTGTTCGGCTTTTGTTTTTCTAAAAATCAATATATCATCAAGATATACAATGACGAATTTCCCAATGAAATGCTTATAGATTTCGTTCATCAATCTCATGAAAGTATTGGGTGGATTTGTTAAGCCAAATGGCATGACAAGCCATTCATACAGCCCCTCACTCATCTTGAATGTTGTCTTCCATTCATCACCTTCTCTCATTCTAATTTGATGATACCCTCTTTTCAAATCAATCTTTGAGAAAAAAATTGCTCCACTCGAGCAATCCATCAAGTCGTCCATCCTTGGCAATGGAAATCTGTATCTGATGGTGATATTGTTGATTTCCCTTGAGTCTGTACACATTCTCCAGCCTCCATCTTTCTTTGGGCTGAGCACCGTTGGAACAACGCATGGACTCAAGCTTTCTTGAATCAATCCTTTGTCCATTAAGTCTTGGACCTGCCTCTTAACTTCTTCATTTTCCTGCAACGTCAATCTGTATGCTGCTTTGTTCAGTAAATTGGCTCCAGGTATAAGATCAATATGATGTCTTATACTCCTGATAGGTGGCAATGAACAAGTTAGTTCATCCACTATTATATCAACAAACTCTTCTAGAAACTTCTGGATTTCCTCTGGTAAATCATCTATTCTCGTACTGGTCAAAACAATTTTGGGCTTCCTGACCACAATAAATTGGGTGTCTTCCTTCTTCTTAACCTCATTAAGAAGTTCTTTCCCACTCATGAGAGGTACAGTCTTGCTCACCTCTATTTTCACCTCTTGGTTCTTAATCGACAACAGCATGTGTGTCCTACCATTCTTCTCCAAAGTTTATGTGTTCTTTCTCCCATCATGAATCACATTCCTGTCATATTTCCATGGTCTACCCAACAATAGATGAAAAACATTCATGGGAATGACATCACATAATATTTCATCCTTATATCCTCTTATTTTAAATTCAATTAAACATTGTTTAGTGACATTTACCTGATGTCCTTTTTGTAGCCACGAAACTCTGTATGGGCTTGGATGTACAACAGTATCCAGCTCCATCTTTTCTACCATCTCTATAGATACGAGATTATATGTGCTACCACTGTCCACTATGACTTTGCATACTCTATCCTTAGTTTTGCAAGTAGTCCGAAACATACTATTTCTTTGGGCTAGGTTCTCTACCTCCTTCTCCGACTTCAAGAAAAAATTCCTCATCATCAAAGATCTTCCACCCTTAGCATCTTCCACCTCAACATTTCATCCTTGAGCTTCGGCAATGCAAGTTTCACCACCATCTTTCTTCTTATCTGGACACTCATAGGATTTATGCCCGATTTTTCCACAGACAAAGCATTTCACTTCACCTCCTCCACCTCTTCCTCTTCCTCCAGTTCGAGGAAAATTATTTCTATCAGCATATTGCCTTCCTTGTGAGCTTCCACCTCTCTCAGGTTGAGTTTGAGGTTTCTTTCCCTCTTCTTTATATTTCTGAGTTCTGTCTTGGGCAATTGTTTTGCCTCTGGCTTGACTTCTACCTCAGCCTCTTTGACGTTGCTTCCTGCTCAGCTTCTCTTTAGCTTTCAGAGCTATCTGATAAGCATCTTCCACATTCCAAATGGTCATCATGCTCATCTGATCTTGAATTTCATATCGCAGATGATTCATGTACCTAGAAACTTTTTCATCATCACTTTCCCGATGAGCTACTCTGATGTTTATCCTATAGAATTCTCTAGTGTATTCTTTCACTGACATCAGCTTCTATCTCAAATTCTGCATCCTACGAAACAGAGTGATTTGATAATCCCTGGGTATAAATTTGTCTTTCATCTTTGCAACCATTCTATCCCAGCTCTTGATTTTCTGCTTTCCCTTGCAGCGTCTGTCAACCTACAGTTCATCCCACCATAGTGTTGCATGCCCTTTAAGTCTAGTAACGACATGTTTGACTTTCTTGTCTTCCTCTACATCCTCATAGTCAAAGTATTTGTCTAGAGCCCTAATCCAGTCTAGAATTTCTTCAACATATAAGTTTCCTTCGTATACTGGAATGTCCATTTTTTCTCTGGCACCTATTCTCGCAACAACCCTGAATAAGCATTCATCCGTAGAATTTTCGAGTGCAATTTCTTCTCCTTCGTTTCCATCTTCATTTTCACTTTCAGCTTCATTGATATCTCCAGCATCAGCTGTGCACCTCTGTTTTGTCTCCATGGCATCAAGCCTGGCACGTAATTCACGCATTTCCCTTTCCACTGCTGGATCAGGAAATTTCCTCTCTCTTCTTCTTGGTGACATGGCTGCAAAATTTATCTCTTTTCTCTTCTACAGAAAGAAAATAAATTTTTATATGCTTTGATACCATTTGATGTGTATCAGAGTATTTTCTTTCTCTGCTCTGCCTGAAATCTACAGAAGAAATTAGGCTCTGATACCACTTGATGCAGACCCCTGACCCTCGGGCCATGATCCACTTAGGATCATTCTAAATTTCCCCTTGGGCTGAAGTGGCTCCTTTGATATCTGCTGGAATCTTCAGTGAATCTACAGGTCCTTTGTAAAAACCTGCCCTATGTAACTTGACACCAGGCGTGAACTTTTCCTTCTCCAAGCGATCACAACCTTGCCTTAGCGCAAGTGCTTCTCACAACTCGCGTGTTCGCAAGTCGAAGACCCTCGAATTTTGTTCACCAAACGTCGATACCCGAGATGCGATGGGGTATGGATCCTTCTTGTTAATCCCCTCCACGTGTAACCGTCGGCTAAGGATAAGCACTAGCACCACTCGCAACTCACGAGATGAAGAGTTGAAACTCCATGTCCTTCTTTTGCGAAACCCTGAGAGGTGATAGGTCAACTATGGGTTGACTCCCTTAATGCGACAAGTACACACCACCTGTCACTACTTACACCTTTTTCTGGGCGTTTGTGGTTACGCCACCTATCAACCATGCGTTCCCCACCTGACGGATGTTCCATGCATTCACACGAGACCTCGGCTCTCACCACTTCGTGACTTTGTTGTAAAAAATAAACTATTCCAACCTATGAACCCTCGATACATGATATAGCGAAGAGGTTCTGATCCAACGATTCTACGGTGCCTAGATCCAACGGTTGTTCCTACTCCTCGCTACTCGGAAGTTCGCGCAACCAAAGGATTTGGTCTGCCCTCCGAACCCACAAACCCCAAGTTCGAAAAATGATCCAACAGCTCCAACTGACCATGATCAATGGTCGTCATTGATTCTTGACACCAGAGTGGTGGGTTCGTCCAACTCCTAACCATCCTGTAGCTTCACTAAATTCTACGGTCCTCACAACTTCGCAAGTTCTCCACGAAGAATTCTAACCGCTCGTCTCACTTCTCAAGAATCTCTAGCCAAATTGACTCAGCGTCCCCCCACTGGAACTTAACTTCCGTGAGATAACTTCGATCCTCGTCTCCCTTTGAACATTTCAAAGATACTTTCCCTCTTGATATTTCACTTGTAAATGCAACTCTCCAAGAGGAATCTTGCTCACACTCGCGACAAACCTTCAAATACTTCTGGGTATTTGATCTTTCGACTCTGTGCACTCTCTCCAACAACAATCCTTTGACCTTTTCCTTAGTTAATAACTTATAAGGCTTCGACTAGCCTATGCACACCTTTCACGGATACGTGCTTCACCTGCACTTCTGCTGAAATGAGAACAATGGTATACGTCCTGAGTTCTTTGAGATAAAACTCAGAACCCTTGTCAATGCACACCTTACGGACGTTTCACTGCACTCCTTACAAGAACTTCTCTGGGGAAGAGAAAAAATTGAAACTCATTCTTCTCCTCTCTCAGACTTCATACATTTAACATGAAATCATACACACACAACATAGCATCATAAAAAATGCATAACAGAGAGAATAAAACAATTGTAAGCATACCATTCAACAAATGTAAACAGTAAGCATCATAACACCATGAAAATTGAGTCAAAGCTTAATATATTAACTCAAATACTCCTATACATGGTTTATTCTCTACAACTGTCTACTACAGCTCAACAACTTATGAATTCCCTCTTTTGTTCTGTGCTAATGATACAATGATACAATGATACAATGACAAGGGTGTCTATATACGTTTCCCCTCCTATGCTTCTAAAACTGTCTAATATATTAACTCAAAGCTACCTACTTTCATTAATCAGACTTAATGTCCATTACATCTTGTAGATGAGAGAAAATCGCTCAAGATCTGCTTACAATATCTAGCTATAAATGCAAGTACACCCCCTAGCTATTACATTAATATCTGCTCTTTTAAACTTTCAAAACATTTCAAAACACGTGATGCGCTTTTCCAGTTGTCCTCCTCCTTTTTTCTTGCTTGGCTGCTTACGATGCTCCTGCATCAACATGCACACCATGTTGATCAATGATTTAGCCAAAGTAATGGACCCTATCCATGCCAAAGGAGCATTTTTCCAACTTTGAATATAGTTTGTGCTACCGCAGGGTGTGCAGAACCTGTTGAATATGCTACAAGTGTTCCACCCAAGTATTGTTGTAGATGAGGATGTCATCCAGATACACCACTACAAAATTATTGGTGAAAGGTCGTAGGATATCATCCATCATCCTCATAAAAGTTGTTGGAGCATTTTTCAAACCGAAGGGCATGACCAACCATTCAAAAAGACCTTCTTTTGACTTGAAGGTAGTCTTCCTAACATCTGTCTATTCTATTAGGACCTGGTGGCATCCAAAATTCATATCAATCTTACTGAAGTATTTGTCCCACGTGAGTTGATCAAGTAGGTTGTTGATTCGAGGAATCGGGTACTAGTTTCAGACTATGATTTTATTCAGGGCCCGATAATCNGAGAGATTTCTCTCACTCTGAGAGCGAATCATGAAGAAGAAAAATTTCCCAGTCTGAGAGATATTCAGGGCCCGATAATCAATGTAAAGTTACCAAGTCCTATATTTCTTCTAGACAAGCACGATTGGGCTCCCACAAGGTGATGAATTGGGACGAATGTGCCCCTTGTGGATCAGTTCTTGGATCTTCCTCTTGATCTCCTCATTTCTAATAGAGAGAGGTAGTAGACTAGCCCATTGGGTACGAGTGCACGTGGTCTCAGATCGATGGGATGCTTGACCTGGAAGTCAAAGGTACCCTTGTAGGAGAGGAGAAGATATCTGAGTATTATTCCACAACATTATCTACTTGCTTCTATTGTGTAGATATATTGGTCAAGGAGGCCTTGGATATGGTTGAGAGATTTCTCTCACTCTGAGAGCGAATCATGAAGAAGAAAAATTTCCCAGTCTGAGAGATGAATTTCCTGCATTTCTTGGAAGAGATCAAGGAAACAACACTAGGAGGGACTGCCTCAGGTATCCTATACAATTTCATGTTCAAAGTAATAATAACACTATGAGGCCTAGACTGATATACAACATCACGTTTCCATAAATAAGGTTGGCCCAAAAGAACATTACAAACTTGGAGAGGAGCAACATCACACAATACCTCATCTTTGAAGGGCTTGATGTCGTACGACAATCGACACTATTGGCTGATGTGGAGATCACTTCCTTGGCAGAGCCATCCAATGGTGTAGGTTTGTGGGTGCATCATTGTCGAAAAAGCTAACTGCTTGACAACCTATATTGAGATGAGGTTCTTCTAGCTATCGCTATCAACAATGAAATGCAACAGGGTGCCTTTTACCCACATCTATGAATGCAAGAGGCGCTCTCCTTCTTCTAGATCGTCTGGTTCACTAGGTTGAAGCTTGGTGGTAGCAACAGTGGCACTGGGTTCCACATCAATGATCCTTCTTCCCCTTTCTAGTTCTAAATCAGAGTCAAAACCCGCATCTGATTCAGAGGCTTTCACTTTGGCCACCAGCAACTACTTTGAGTGGTAGTCAACAATGTTATTCCAAGGGCTCTTATGGAAGTCTCACCACTTCCTAGTATCTTTCTTTATCTTTATTGTGTCCTTATTTTCTTACATCTTGGACTGGTTGTCCTAATACTATCCATATTTGATTTTTCCTTTGTTATGTGGGTTGGGGAGGCCCTTTCCTACATTTTGTTGTGAGGGATTCCCAGGCCCAAATTTCAAAGTCTTTTATTTGAGCTTCTACTCGATTTTGATGACATATTGGTAGGTCGTGCCCAAGGATGAGACATCCATAAATTCCACTTCGGTTTGGATGTATCTATGTAGAGCAGCATGATACTTGAGCACCTGATGTCGCTATGAATATTTGATAGCCATCTTGGTGCACAAGGTATGGAATATATTTGTGAACTCTGGCACTTATTGGTCTCTTTTTTGGTGCAGTATGGTCCACTCGGTATACAAGTCGTCATAACTTCTGACAAGGTAGTATTGTTCCTTAATAACATCCCTGAAGGATTCCCAGGTGGCCATGACTATAAATAATTAGGGTTTCTCTATTTCCTTTTTCTCACAAAAAGTTTCCCACCAATCATTGACATGGGGAACGACTTTGAGGAGCGCAAAAGTAATATTTTATGTATTTGAAAAGTTATGGACAAAAACATACCCTTCTATTAGATTCAACCACTTGTCTATAGCATCTGTGTATATATGAACATCAAATATAGGAATATTGAAGTTGATTTGTACCTGATATCTATCTTCAAAAATATCTTTGCATCCTTCAATTGATCAAAGAGATCATCAATCCTTGGCAGAGGATACTTGTTCTTTACAGTCACTTTATTCAATTGTCTGAAGTTGATGCACAATATCAATGTCCCATATTTCTTCTTCAAAAAAAATACTAGGGCACTCCAAAGTGATACACTTAGGTGTGTATACCCCTTCTTCAGAAGCTCTTCAAGCTGCATTTGCAATTCCTTCAGCTCTGGTGTACTCATTTTGTAAGGATTCTTTGACATTAGAGCTTCTCCAGGCATCAGTTTTATGGATAAATGAATATCTCTATTTGGAGGTAGTCCTGGTACCTCCTTGAACACATCTTCAAAATCTTCCAGGATTGCATGATCCTCAAGATTTGGTACTTTATCCTTATATGCTTCCTCCATATGGACTGCAAATATTTGAAAAACTTTCCTGTAGAACTTCTTCAAATGCATTGTTGAGATTTCTCTGATAGCAACTGCTCTGGGAATTCCTTGGAATATTCACCGATTTCCTTCCTCATCCAAGCAAGTGAATGCCTTTCTATGGCAGTCTAAAATGACATGGTGTTGGTCCAACCAGTCCATACCATTAGACAGTCATAGGAACGTAAAGGTAAGATGTTCAAATATGCCCTTGTGCTCAGTCCTTTCATGTCCATGAGATGTGACTTAACCATTTCAGTAAATTTTCTTTTGGCTCATGTAGCAAGTTGAACTAACCAATATTTTCCATTCTTGTTTCTTGGAAATTGCAAACTTTCCAAGCTCTTAGGATATATATAAATATAACTATCCCATGAATCAATTAAAATAGAAATGGCGTGGTTCTTGATCATACATTCCACTTCCATCATATGTGACTGATATTCTACTTGCTTGTTGTCCAGGGCTACATAGATCATGGGTACATTTATGCCCTTGTCCTCCACTATTTCTGCTTGTTGAACATTGTGGAAAGCTCTCACTTTGCGATTTTTGTGGGGAAAAACTCTATACTTGTGGTCTTCCTGACATCCCCAACATTGAATGGGTGTCTTCCTTGGCCTTTGTCCCCTACCTCGACCATTCTCTTCTCTCTAAAAGATGGTTTTTCTTGAGAACTGTTTTTGAAAAAGGGAGGCTTGTTTCCCTTCTGCCTCTGCTCTTTCTTGAAATTCTTCTTGTCCTCCCAAGCCTTTCGAAAAGTGGGCTTTTCTCTTGGCTTCTCATATAATCATTTTTCTCTCCTTATAGTTTCTTCCATAGTTTTAGGATCATCATAATGGATCTTGTCACTGATGGAAGATGGCAATCCACTCAAATACCTTTGAATTTTGACAGTCTCATATTTGATAAAAGGGACATACTTCAACAATTCCAAAAACGTTCGTTCATATTCATCAATGGTCATGCTACCCAATTTGAGCTCAAAGAACTCTTTTATATTTATGTCATAGTATCTCTTAGTTAAATATTTATTTTCAAAGTGTTTCTTGAATTCCTTCCAAGTAACATTTTTCTCTTTAATGTGGTGCACCTGCACAAGTTGATCCCACCACATGGATAAATTTCCTTTCAGTTTATACATTGCAATTATTCCTTCTACATGAGAGGAGTAATTCTGCAGTTGGAAATATTTTCTCATGCCAAGAATCCATGTCTCATCATCTTCCTCCTTCTAGTGCTCTCCATCAAACATAAGAGGTTTAATCTTGTTCATTTCACCCTTCAAAGAACATCGCAACAAATCTCTTAGAGTGACAGAATGATGAACTCATGAAGTAGGGTGGTTCAACAGTCCACGACTACCCAACATCTAACGAATGACACCCACTATGGAACTTCAGGCATCAGAGCTTTGGATTTTTGGGACTTTGGAGGATTTCACATCTGCACATCCCCAACACCCCCAACCAGTTAATCTTCGAACACTTCCATGTCACCTTTGGCAATGTCATTACATCAAGTAACCTCATCGTTACTAAACTTCAGAAAGTCATTCCTTTCATTCCCTTATAAACCATTCTTCCAGAGAAACAAGTCTCCAGACTTCACAATTGGTGCCACACATCCATTGGGGCCCACGATTTTCATTCTTGAACTAAGATACCGAAAAATCAGATCAAAATTTATACTTTTCAAATTGCGGGGACATGGGTCAATGGTTTTGGAGTAACTCACTGATAGTTCCGTAATTTTCCCCACGCTGACATGTACCCCTTCTAGGAAATCGTGGTTTTGATTGCGAGACCGCCTTGTAGAATTATCTTCCACGCATCGTGGATCTCCGCAATGCCTCTTGAACCTCAATATTGATAGATCATGACCAAATTTAATGTGGGCCTGATCCATATAACTCCTTCTTCACGCTTAACTACCTTGTGCCACCTCGAGGAGTGCTACATGGTAGGACACACGAAGTCAACAAGTGATCCAATCACATAGGTGATAATGTCACATTCTAACTACATTTCAATCTTAGAATGGTTCTTAACTCTCTAACATGTGGCACACATCCCATGTGTCCATGTCATTTCAAATGATGCCAGCAAGCCATGTCACTTCTAGGTTTCAATGCTTCAAAACTCTGGGACTTCGAAAGATTCTACACTTGCACACTCCAATTCTTCTAAACATTAGACTCATGAACTTCCTTACCCACCAGGTCCACATAGTACATATGTCACCAACTAAGGTGGTGGCCCGTGGTATGTCTAGGAAGGTCCACACCACCATTGGCGATGTCATCCTACCATGCCACTTCTGCTCTTTTACTTCGGGACTTCGGGCTTCGGTGGTTTGTGCACCAACACACCCCACTTCTCCCAACCTCTGAACTCCAGAGTTACGATCTGGTGTGAGATATATAAGTCACAACCACTTTCATGTAGATCTGACGACTCTTATCCTCTCTTCACCACGTGTCTTACCTTCTTCTCTTAGATTGATCTAACGGTAAGGTTTCTCCCTGGATAAATGGTGTAGATCTCCTCCAAGACTTATCAGTTTCAGGCTTCAACCCTCTTTTCTCTTATAACCTGTAAACTTTGTCGAAGCCGCAAATTCCAAAGGAATTGGAGGTTAACCCTCCTGCATCATCCCTCAATCTGATGGTTGTGAAGGATTCTCCTAATCCCGAACATATCTTACGCTCCAACACCAAGAAATTTGTTGTTTTCTTTCTCTACGGACCATTCATAACTGGCTACACCTCCTGGGCTTCTGAAGATAGTCCAAGTGTTCGTTCAACTCCCTACTGGCACTCGGTACATCAAAGTTCTCTAGAATTTTTACCCCAATTTTCTCGTTCATGGCCCATCTAGGTTCTTTGCTGAAACCATGGCTCTGAACTTGAATTTTTTCCATTTCGACAATAATTATTTTTTGAAACATTTCTTAAACTTCCACTAACATGGCCCATCTAGGCTCAGTATCAAAATATGGCTTTGATACCAATTTGTAACATCTTCGTCCACCAACCCTTGCCGGGAAGTGCTACCAAACGACTGAATCCTTTAATTCTCTACTCTGATACCATTTTGTAATGTCCCCGAATACCAACGGTGGGCCATGCTACTCATAGAAACAATAATTATCATATGCATATAAATATAAACATAAATACACAACATATTTTTTTCATACAAATATTAATGCGGAAATAACAATAATCCTACACATAGAACATATACATGAATTACTCATCAATTAAAACACATGTACATATACACATAATGTAAATGAACATAAAATTGGTACTCATCTTTTAATGGAATACCACCAACTGTGTGCAGACCTTCCACAAACCTCTCAACCTTATACCACCCTGCTCATCACGCTCAACATTGAGTCACCTACGAGCTGGGAATAAGCTCCACCCACGACAAGGGAATCTTAGACTAGGTTGAGGTTATAGGAGATTTCACAATGCAACTGGAAGGATTCTCTCCAAAATACTTTTTACACCCACTACTCACAGACTCTCATTCCCCACATGCCTATTCCACCCCAAGAATATGCACCCTCACTACTCCACAGTCCATCGATTGCTCCACTTCCACTTTCAGGGTCTTGACAACAG
>JASDQU010104178.1:41012-70880 GCA_032191745.1 Picea mariana | reverse complement strand
ACTGCTGAAATCATTTTCAGCTGTGCTTTCACTATCGACGCGTGTTTCTTTTCCTCCTGTTGATGTGCTTCTAATGTTATTAGTTCTGGGTCCTCTATAAGGAGCTCATAGGTTTGCACACTTCGGTTACTGAGTTTCTTGCATTCTAACACCAATGCCTTTATTATTTTGACTGTGTTCCAGGCAGTTTCTTCCCTCTGATCTCACACTTCCCAAGGAGTGCTCGACACTGCTTGCAATTATATTTCCACTTCTCTTGCATGGAGCTACTAAATGGATTCAGTGAGATTCCCCACTTGGCTCTCGACTGTTTCTTCTTCCATCGATGCCAATCCTAGAATGGAGCAAAGTACCTAAGTGAATTCTTCTCTAACTCCAATCTAATCTATGAGCAGATGATCTTTCTCTCTCTGGATCTTCTCTCTGTCATCTTCAAACTTCACTCAGAGGTCATATTTCTCTTACTTTGGAACCCGGATTTGTTCTAGGCCTTCCTCCTTTGCTTGCTTCAGGGCCTCTATGGCTTGTTATTTTTCCTCTTGTGCTCAACGAAGGTGAGCCTCTATCACATATGCTAATCTGCAGAGTTGGGTAGGCTCATCTCCTACTTATATACCCCCTAATGACAACGATGTAGTAGACATTGCGCGGATTGAGTAGAGATCCTGTTATACCCCTTTGAGCTCTGCCTCGATCCTATCATACATTGTCTCTTGTTTGGATTCATTTCATTGTAAAATGTCCTCTGACGTATCTGATACATCTATGATGATGAGGTCAATATCATCCACTGTAAGTATAGTCTGTAATTGAGGCTTATTGGCTCTTGACTTCTTCTGCGCTGAAGGTTTATTTGGAGAAAACTTTCTTTTCTTGGTTGTCTTGGCCTCTGTAAGGGGATATTTAGGTGGTGTCACTTTGCCCTATTCCTGCTTGTCTTCTTCCCCTTCATCCTCTTACTATTATACTTCGTCATCTCCTCCTCCTCCATGTGAATTAGGTACGATTTCCTCCGATGCATTGTTTAGGTCCTTCACCTCTTCCTTATTTTTCTTATTGTTGTTGTTGGGTCCATCATACTCTTCTCGGGTGACTACATGACTTCCAACAAGTTCGAGGTCGGAGAGTTCTGTCTATTCGACTGGTACAAAGAATTCTACAGGCCATTCCTCTGCTATTTCCTCCATATCTTCTTTGGTGAGTTTGTAATAGGATTGGAGCTCTTCCTTGTGTTCATCCTCACGCACAGTGATGTAAATGAAGTGCCTATCTATGCGGAACTTTTCCATTGGCCTGAACCGATGGAGTGTATTCAATGTCATGCGATGGAAGGATTCAATGGCTCTCTTCAGCTGGGTAAAAATATCGCGGGTTTGGTCCTTTCATGCTCAATCCCGTGATCCGGTGGATTAGTGCCAAATCTACAGTGATCCACCTATCCAACCACAGGTAACCTCCATGGTACCATGACATGAGGATTTTAACGCACGTGTTAACCTCCTGATGTTTGTTGAAGTTTGGTATCTTCATCACATTAAGGATTGTTGATCTTGTGATGTTCATGGTCCATGGTTGGGGTACTATCTTTTGTTTCTTCTTCGTTCTCTTTGTCAAGTACTTATGTGGTGAGAGAACTCCATGATTCTTACAGTATCCTAAGTTGAAATCACTAATATTGAGTGTCAAAATCCGTCCTAACTACAGTCCCATTGTGCGTATCTCCTTCCGGAGGTACGCAGTGATCAATGTATAGTCGAAGTCTCTCGAGATGTTGTCACGACTAACCGCACCGACCAGAGGCAGGATGTAGTCGGGAAGGACAGAAAAGATGAGCTTCATGTTTTCCAAGTCATCGTGATTCTTACTCTTGTTCTCTTTCGTAGTTCTGGATGGCCTAGATCGATGTCTAGTTGACGAGAATTCTTCCAATCGTCATGTCGATGAGGCCTGTAATCCTACGGAAATGACCTTCTCAGTCATGATTTCTATTAGGATATCCTCCACATACTTCTTTACTGTGCTACGTTTGTGTGACATACATGCTCGATATTAGATATCTTGGGTAGGTAGACAAATACTCAAGATAAGAAAATTGGGTGTTGAGGTCTCAATAAGCACTGCGCGATGGAAATCAGTTCTCTACGGGCTCGGATAATCACAATTTGTAAAAGTGTTCTCGGTGGGACATGTGAAAGACTAAATAGACAACGTAGTAATGGACTCCTCGAACGGGTAGGAATGCCTCAATCAACATGATTCCATCCGTTATGGCATAGTCCCAATGGTCCAATGGCGATCTTTCTGGAAATAACTGCGTTTCTAGTAGTTCTAGAGCGTCTTTCTAATGATCGGGTTGCCTCCAACAGTCATATTGATTCATCACAATGAAGTGCCACTTTTCATTGTTCTGTTGTTCCACCGAGGTTCAAGTTATGCAAACCTTCCTTCTGTGAAGTCCTCTCTGGAACCTCCTGCAATTTTTCTATCTTTGCTTTCTTCTTACTGAGTTTTATTTATTTCTTTCCTATGATCCGTGTCTCTAGATTCCTCTTTCCATTTTTATTCTTATCTCCTCTTAGAATAGTAACTTCGCACTACTGAGGGTATTTCACAGGGTTTGAGGGTAATGCTTCTTCTCTTATTTTTTATGAAGTAGGTTCTCTACTCTCCTAAATGGATAGGTTCTTTAAGCCTTCTTGCGTTCTTTCAAATTCGATAGCCAGGTCTCTGGCCCTCATTTGCTTCGAATTTTCCTCATGTTCTTCTATTAAGCACACTATTCTCCTAGCCATGAAATCCCTTAATTCGTTATTTTTCTGTATTGTAGCTTCCTCTTCTTCTTTCCTTCGGATCTGATCTCTCTCAATCCAAGTCCTACCTAACAAAAGTGAAAAAGGAGTGTTGTTCTCAACAAACTTAATGACCTCAAATTCTTCTTCTGTCGATGTTCCATGTGAACTCATAGGTACATGAGTAAGTCTTCCACATAGGTTTATCATCTTTCCTTTAAACAATCCTATTCCTCCCAATGAAGGAATCTTAACAGGCTTTCCCAAAATTTCCCAAGTACTTTCTAGCATAATGTTCATTGTTTTTTCTGCATCCAATACACAGTCTATGTCGAAGTCTTCTATTCTTGTTTTTATGCATTTATTCTCTTTTAAGATTTCTGGTAAACTGATGTCTCTGTGAGCATTCAATGTTTCTTTCATCTGCAATAATATAGCCTCTGATTATTTCTGGTGCTCTAGCACATCGTTAGTTTCTTGACCTTCTTCATAATTTTCTTGTCTTATATTCATCTTTTCAACCTTAGTAATCATTGTAGGGAAATCCAAAACTTCATGTCTAGTAGCTCTAGAACAAAGGAAAATAGGACCTCTGTCAGGGCATTCCTTAGCAAGATGGCCCGATCTTCTGCAACTATAACAAAGATTCAATCTTTTCTTTCTCTTAAACAATCCCCAACCTCTCCTATACTGTGCACTGAGATCACAGTGATGTACCTGCAAAAAATTCTTTCTAGGATCCTGCATCCACTTGTTAGTCCAAAAATTCTTTCTATGCATAAGAATAACATATTTTTCATTATTTCTATCATATCTATTCATATCAAATCTTATTTCTTCTATCCATGTCCTAGTTTTCAGAATAGGACAAAATCTATCAAACATACCTATATCCATTTTTTCGAAACAAAAATTTCCACTTATCTTACCTTTATCAGAGCACAAATATTTTAAGATCTTACCTCTTTTCTTTAGATCAGACTTCTCTTCTTAGAACAGAGCTTCAAAAGTCAAGTAAAGTATTGAGAACTACAACAATATATCTACGCACAGAGCCTTCTCTTTTCTTCAGTTCCCAACAATCACAGTTTTAGGTCCCAGCAACAGAACCATTTGTTCGTATAGGGGAAGACCCAAGGTTCAATGCTACAACAACGCACCAAAAAAACCTAACTATCAGCCCTTTCGAAAACACCTGCGAAGCATATGAAGTCTCACCCGAGCTAGAGTCAGGGGTGGTTGTAGGACTCAAGTGTCTATAGCCTAGCTGGGACATAGATCTATGATTACAACACTTAACAGAGCACTTAGAAGTTAACCTTCATTATTCTTTAACCCTTATTCACACCGCAGGTAAAAACCCTAATTATAGAACAACACATTATTAATCAATATCTAAGCACATCTAATGATTCAACATATAGCATCAAAGAAGATCTAGCATTCAGTCACATTATAAGCACTCAACATTCATCTATCTATCATACATCAATAACAATGCACTAAGAAAATAGATACATAACAATATAAACAACATTGCAAAATTCACCATAACACAATATATATGTGGTCCACCCCAGTTTGGGGCTACGTCCACCAACTCTTCTTCTTTTCTTATTAGTCTTCTCTCAATATTCCTACAAGCACAAAGCCACAAACCAACTCCGCATAAGACAGGAGATCTACGCGCACCTCACCATATCCTCCTTCCCCGAGTTAGGTCACAACAGAAAGCCTTTTCCAATCTGTCTGCACAAAGCCTTACATAGTCTCTTACAATCACTTCCACTTATCTCTACAAGTCTTACACAGTATGCACAAAGCGTTCAAAACTATCCACACTTAGAAAAGAGTACTACTAGGTCTGATACTTCTTCCCATCCCTAGATACTTATTTATACATTACAAATGAGTCCTAATCATGGGTAAACCCATGGGTCGACATCCCATACCTATTACATAAACTCTAAATCCAAAAATCCCGCAAAAATGGGTCGAGATCCCACGGTCTCCGCTTCTCCTAGGTGCTCTGTCTTCGACCAGCCCGTCGAAGTCCCAAAAATGGTCAAACACGACCAAAGATCTCCAAAAATTGGTTGAGGGCCAACACCATGCTCTCAATGGGGGAGATTCTTATTTCTAAGAGGAGGATGGGATAGGGTTTATTTCCTTTAATTTTGAGATTATA
Source organism: Picea mariana (assembly GCA_032191745.1). Lineage (NCBI taxonomy): Eukaryota > Viridiplantae > Streptophyta > Pinopsida > Pinales > Pinaceae > Picea > Picea mariana. The sequence goes on along the minus strand of JASDQU010104178.1, from coordinate 65,903 downwards.
GGTTATAAAATTATTTTTTATTTGTTCTATCTTTCTCCAGGATTCATGAGAGATACTACAGCCCCATACTTCACATAAATAAACAATAATAGGTGTAACAAGATTCTCAAAGAGAAGTTTCTTCTTATCCCAACTCCAAATATCAGTTGATTTACAATTGTTTTCAAGCCCATAATAAGCTTTCCATCCCCCAATAATCCTTTTCTCAATGCTATATTTCCAATTGAGCTTTTGGTGAATATCAATTCCAAGATATTTATATGAATTCACTTCCTCCAAGTTGTTGTTGTCATATATGAAGGTATCATATTGGATTTAATAATCATGACCTTAGTCTTATCAGTATTAACAATCAGACCCATATTGGAGAAAAAATCCTTGAGGATTCTTAGTGGGTTTTCAAGATAATGGGGACTCCTTTCCATATAATGATATCATCAGCATAAATAATAATATTGATGACTATACCAATGATATTAGGGATGACACAACCTGCTTTTTGCAAGAAATCTTCTAACTTGTCAATATATATGCCAAAAAGAGTAGGGGACAAGGGACAACCATGATTGACTATGATATTGTAGTTAATCTCTTTTGACTAGCCCTCATTGTTTTTAAACTTAGCAATAACATTCTCATATATTGTTATTGCAAAAACCCTCAACTCGAGAGGCACTTTTATCTCTTCCAACCTATTCCAAATATGTTTCCTAGGAACCATGTCAAAAGTTTTCTAAAGTCAACAAAACAACAAAAAACATTGGTTTTAGTATTGCAGAAATCCTCTGTAATTATCCTAAAGGTAACAATATGGTCCACGGTTGAATGATATCTCCTAAACCCGGCCTGGCCTTTATCTCTTTTACCGTGACTTTCTAGCCAAAGATTAATCTTCTTTTCCAAAATAATTCCATAAAGCTTGGATAAAATCGGGCTAATCATAATGGTCCTATAATTAGAGGGAATGTTTCTATCCAAGGTTTAGGGAAGCTCTGCTTAACTACTAAATTGAAGATCTTGTGTATGTGGGGGATAAGGATTGGCCCTCTGATTTTAAAAAATTCAGCTTGGTAGCCTTCAATGTCCTTAGCTTTCCCACTTTCAAGCCGCTTAACCCTGAATTCTATGTCATCTAAAGAAAAACATTCTTCCTTTGTAGGGACAATAGAAATGGTGTCTATGGCATTAGGGAACTCATAAATAATTTTAAGGTAGGAATTCCAGTCCCTTAAGGAAATCCTATTATTTTCTTTAGTATTGTGGCTTAGAATTTGGATTCAGAACTTCTTAGGATCTAGCTTATATAGTTGTGAAAGTTTCTCTTTCCTTTTATTGATATAGTGCCTTTTTTTCTTTTTAGTTAGGAATTTGTACGTATTGATCTTATCGAGTTTTAATGAATCATTAGAAGCATCCCTAATGGATTTCCTAACAATTTTACATTCTTTAACATACCAAGGGTTGTTCGTTCTATTATTCTTTTTATATGACACCTCGAAAGAGAACATGTTAATAGAAGTGGAAAGGGTAGTTGTAAAATTATGATAGAGTTATTCAATGTTGTCCTTATAAGTTAGGGGATTTAATTTACTGTTTAAATCCTTTAAGAAAATGACAACTTTACTTTTTTCAAAGTGAAAATTCCTTTGATTATTAGAATTCTCTTCAATGGCGCTCCTATGCATGGAAAATTTTAGAGTTAGGGTTAAAGGTTTATGATCAGAGTTAGGCTCATGGTCATTTAAGAGGTCAAAAGTTGCTATTTGGTTAGAAACGAGGATATCAGATATCACATAATCTACAACACTACTACCCATCCAATGAATACAAGTCATTTGGTTGGAGTTTGGCCACTTCATTACTCCATTGCAAATTATTAGGTCTTGAGATCTGTAGAGATTGACCAACTCAATACCAAACAAATTCTAAATTAGGTCTTGAGATCTTCTTTTGTAGATATTAGATAAAACGAGGTCCTCATCTAGCCATAACGGATTATGGTTGGAATCAATACTTAAAAGATTAGCTTGTTGAGTTGAAGTCCTGACATTAAAGTCTCCTAGAAGGAGGATATTACCTTCATTTTTCAAACTATAAACATCTTGTTCTAAATTATTATAGGGACAATTTTTATCTAAATTATTTTTCTTATAAAAAGTATAATTAATAGGTGCAAAATAAGAAATTACTATATACATCTTCTTAGCATTGGTGTCTGGAATTTATATCCAAATTTACTGATTGAGAGGGTCAATCTTATGAAGTTGAATTTTAAGAGAAATTCTCTTTCTAATATAACAAGCTATGCCTCCTATCCTTCTACAAGCCCACATAGGGATTTTCTATTCCATGCCGACCACAAGACAAGCCCTTCTATGTTAGGGACCTTAGACTCCTCATGCTCCCAAGTTTCAACTAGACAGATAATATCCATATCACTCGGGATCCAACTTATCATAGGACATTTGTGCCATGGAAAGCCACGACAGTTTCAAAAAAGGATCCCAAGTGTCCCAAAATCCTATTTATTATTATCCTTCTGGTCTCTATCCGTAACAATATCTTTTCGATTTATAATTATTTCGCATTTTCCTTTTTTCCTCGCTTATTTTACCTTTTGAACTTCCTCCCTTAATTCAGCTTGGTCTTTAGGAATGAGGTCTTCATTTATAAATATTCCTGACCCTTTTAAGCTAAGATATTTACTAAGTATGTTATATTTATGGTCATTACAACTTACTTTAACACGTATCGACCTATCTTTGTGATAAATTATTTTTCCTAGCTTCTTTGCTTCTATGAGGTAAGTTGTATCAATTTGTCATTTATTATTTAATTCTTATTTTACTATTTATATCATATCCTCCTCTTGTTGTTATTTTATACCAAAAATTATGAGGTTCAAGGTTCTTTTGTTACGCTCCAGTTCATTTCCTCTTTGATGGGTTTGATATCCATTTTTTTTCCACATTACTAAGGGTCAAATTGTTGGTTAGTTTTTCTTATAGCTCTTTAATCCTATCTCTTAAGTTGTGATTTTCTTCAACCGCTCATTCTTGAGTTGATTGTTTATGTTTTTCCATTTCTTGAATCATATCCTTCATTGTCTGCAATTCACTCTTGAACCCTAAGAATCTATCCTCTATTTTAGTTTGAATGATATCTTTAATTTTCTATCAATCATTGCCTCTATCTCTATTTCGAGTTTTAGATCTCTTTCTTCACTCTTTTTTTCTAATTATTCTAACTCTATTTGGATTTTGACATCTCTCTCTTCTCTCCTTTTTTCTACTGATTCCATATACTCATAAAGGATATCTAAGGTGATCTCCCCCCTCCCCCCCTATTAGGTTGAGTTTTTGGAACAAGTGGTGGAGTGCTCATATTGAAAAGAAGATTTAAAAATGGAAAATATTTTTTTTTAATTGATAATAATTATATTAATTATTATCTCTCAAAATCAGCTTTTACTTATGAAACTTATACGTTAATAAATTATATATATATTTTAAAGTAAAATTGAATCAAAGTAAAATGTGACTCACCTCATTTCACATGTCCAATTTCTCAACTAGTTGAAGAAACCAAAGACAATTTTGAAAACCGTAGAAAAGTTGTGGAGAAACCGAGAGAAACTACATAGATTATTTTGGGAAAAAAAGGTAAAAAGAAAAGAGAAGTATTATTCTCGTTCAAAACCACATATATTTAATGTTAGAAATAAAATATCTCCTTCAAAACAACATAGAAGTATTATTCCAATTCAAAACCGTAGAGATATAATTTCAAAACCGTTGGGAAGTATTATTCCCATTCAAAACAGCAGAGAAGTATTATTCCCATTCAAAACCACAAAGATATAATTTCAAAACTGTTGAGAAGTCTTATAAAAAATATTAACTTATATTTCTCAATAATAAAGTCTTTGCAAAATATTCCCATGGTTAACTTTTTCCATATTTTTTTGGGAAAAAAACCAATTTAGCGGATCATTATGAAAATGTGGTCACAACTTTGAAAATGGGGTTTCAAAAATTAATGGAAAAAATTACTTTAAACCAATCCCTTAATTATTCAAATGTGGTCACAAATTTGAAAATGGGGTATTAGTTATTAATGGACAAAATCACTTTAAACCAATCCCTTAATGACTGCACTCAATCAAATTATATCATGGAGTACCCCTATGGAAATCCCTTCCTCACGTGATGGAAACAAGACGACATGCTCCTTGTCGTAATTTTCTTATCTCCTCGGCGGGAAATATGGATATGAATTTTTTTTTCGACCCAATGACTTATAATACACAACTTTCAACATTGCATAACATGTTGTATATTGGAGGTCTTGTCTCCTTTGACTTACTTTGTCATATAATCGTCTCCTGATCCCATGTCTCTATTAGGCTCGTGGTGGGATTTTATCTCAGGTTCATAAGATGGTTTTCTGAATTTTGTTAAAAGTGTGGACTTTGAGTGACTTGAGGTATTTAGTTATGGTTTCTCTGGCTAGTTCTTGTCTTCTGACTTATCGAATTATGCAGGTTAGTGGAAGGTCCTTTTGCTTCGAGAAAACATTAATATGGGTCAGTGATATGAGAATTGGTGGAGACGCTTCTGAATTAGTTCTACGGCTGTATACGAGGTAGATGATGATTGCTTGGGAATGGGAGAGTAGTCAACCAGTCCAGAGCACAAAGAGAAAGTCTCATCCTGGACCTTGTATTTGGGTGGTTGTCGAGTTGATTTTATTTTTGTTTGGGTGTGGATTCTCTGTTGTCTCTGACATCATGGCTAGAAAGAAGTAAGGGAAATTTAATTCATCGAGTCATGTGAATGATTTGCAGGAGAGAGTCTTGCTGACATCTCTTCAAGACCTTCATGTTCACATAGTGTCATTACTTCTCAAGTAGCCTCTATTCTTGACATCTTAATTCAACATCAGGGAGCCATGAGGCTGACACATGATGAAGTTGATGCTCTCCGGGCTCAATTTGAAGCTCTTCATGTTTGTCCTCACGTAACGTAGAAACCATCTGTTTCAGGGCATTCTACTGAAGCTTTGTCTCCTCTGGCTGCTAATCCGCTCCTAGATTTGAATGCTTCTGCAACAGAGACAAAAAGGAGGAAAATGGTTTCACAGTATTTTCTTCATCGGGGTAACTAATGAAATGTTTCTTTGTTTTGATTTTTGGAATATATTACCGAGTTTACTCAGTCCAGAATGATAGTGTTTATGTTAAGGAATACATTTTGTACTCAATTTTATAAGGGTTAGTATTATTTCAGAGCCTGTAAAATATGGCTTGGTATCATTTGGGATTTTTTTTTTATAATTTCTCTGCATGCTTTGTCTGCAATTTTTGCTAATACAAAATGACTTGGTATCATATGGGGTTTTACCAAAATCTTTCAAGGGGAGACCTAGTAAAGTAACCATGGATAGTCTTTGCCAATATAAAGAATCATTAGATAAATATAGAGAAGAGATATAAACCAAAAAACAAGTTACTGATTTAACGATAACTGTGACCTCAAAATGAGAACTCTGGCCCAAAAACCCATATTTTTGCATAAAAAACATGAAAATAAACTCCCAAATAAAAAGTGGTGCTACCAGTAGCTCCCTTTTTTCATATGGTGTCAAAATTACAACATTTTTAAAGCATGGTCTTTAAAACTCATAGAGTACCTCAGAAAAACCTTAAAATCGACACCTAAATAAAAAAAAGTTATGTTACATAACAAAAATGTTTTTTTTTCAAAACTTTAAAATTATAAATAATTTGAAATCATTTGAAATCATATTTTTAGCAGTGGGTAACATTAAAATAAAAACCTAAAAATCAACCATGAAATTGAAAAGTACTTCTATTGCCCATTCTAAAATTGGGGTATTAAAATGACACATTTGTTTAAAGTGGTAAAATAAATAATCATTAGCGCGAACAAAATCATAAAATGAACCCTTAAAAGATGACTTTTAAAATCTTAGTTTATCACTCAAAGCATAAGATAATACATAATTCCATGAAAACAATACATTTACAAATATGTATTCAAAACCTATATTTCACTCCCCGAGGTGTAGGACACTTGGTGATGGAGTGTGTTGTTAAGGCACTCTGTGATGTTAAAGTCACCGGTTCGAAACCCACAGGGACAAAAAATCTAGCCATGTTAAGGGTTGGTGTGGCTTAGGCCAGGTGCAATCCCCGGGTGATTTTGACGGCTTAAATGCCCCTGTGTCATGGTTTCTCAGCCACGGATTAGACAATCTAACAAAAAAAATAAAAACAAATTTGAAAAAATAAACATTAAAAAAATGTGGAAATAAAACTAAAAAGAAAATGAAAAAAAAATAAAATTTCTACTTGAAAACAAAAATTATATATATATATTAAGAAAACAACTAATAAAAAATCCCTTAAAACCTTAAAAAAAAAATGAGAAAAACAAAATACTAAAAAATCAAGTCAAAATTTAAAAAAATCTTAAAATAAAATGTAAAATAAAAAAAATCTAAAAAATATATCTAGAAAATTTCATTAAAAATTAAAAAGAAATATTTTTTTTTATATAAAACCATATTATATATATGATTATACATAACCATAAAAAAAATTAAAGATACCATTCAAACTCAAATAGATTCTTAAGGTTCAAGAGTGAATTGTAGACAATGAAGGATAGGATTCAAGAAATGAAAAAATATAAACATTCAACCCAAGAAGGAGAGGTTGAATAAAATCACAACTTGAGAGATAGGATTAAAGAGCTAGAAGAAAAACTAACCAACAATTTTACCCTCAGTAATATGGAAAACAAATTGGATATCAAACTCATAAAAGAAGAAATGAATAAACTAATCGAACTCGAACTTGAGTGTAACAAAAGATCCTTAAACCTCATAATTTTTGGTATAAAAGAACAAAAAGAGGAGGATATGCTAGCAATAGTAAAAGACAAATTAAATAATAAATCACAAATTGATACAACTTACCTCATAAAAGCAAAGAGGCTAAGGAAAATAATTGATCACAAAGATAGGTTGATTCATGTCAAAGTAAGTTGTAATGACCATAAATATAACATACTTAGTAAATCTCGAGCTTAAAAGGGTCATGAATATTTATAAATGAAGACCTCATTCCTGAAGACCAAGTTGAATTAAGGAAGGAATTTCAAAAGGTAAAAGAAGCTAGGAAATAAGGAAAATGGGAAATAATTAGAAATCGAAAAGCTATTTTTAAGGATAGAGACCAAAAGGATAATAATAAATAAGAATTTGAGACACTCGGGATCCTCTTTTGGAAATGTCGTGCTTTCCATGGCTCAAAGATTCTATGATAAGTTGGATCCCGAGTGATATTGATCTTATCTATCTAGTTGAAACTTTGGAGCATGAGGATTCTAAGATCCCTAACATAGAATGATTTTTCTTCTGGTCGTTATGGAACAAACAATCTCACCGTAGAGGGATAAGAGGCATATTTTGTTGAATATCTACTTAGTTATGTCAAGATAGCTCGTATAAATCTGTGTAGGTAATTTTGTTAGTATATAATGAAATTATGAATCTTTCTGAGGAAAACAAAAAGATGCATACCTTGTTATATATATATATATATATGAAGGGTCGTTTGATGTCTGACATCATTCTAGCCCCTGGAGTGGGCAAGACCCATGTTCATTATAGCCTAACATCAACCCTGGACTTCTTAAAAAATTTAAATATATATATATATATATATATATATATATATATATTGTAGGTATGTTGATTTTTTTTATTAATTTTTTTTTTTTAGGTTTTTTAATATAAATTTCATTATTTTTAGTTATAATTTTAAGTTGTTTTTATTTTTAAAAATTTTGTATTAAATTTTTTGTTTTAGGTTTATTAATTTGGTTTTTTTATATATATTTTTAATTTTGTTTTATTTATTTTTTTCTATTTTCTCTTAATTGTTATATATATTTTTGATTTTTTGCTTTTTTCCTAGTTAGTTTTTTAAGTTTTTCTTTAATTTGTTTTTTAATTATAATTATATTTTTATTAATTTCAAATCTTTTATTTATTTTTTAGTGTTTTAGTTTTTAATTTATCAAAAGAAAATTAAATTATATTTTTTTGCTAAATATTATAAAAAAATGTTATTTAACTACAATTATTTTCTGTGTATTGAAGTAAAGGTAAAACATGTGTTAAAAAATGATGTTTTCCAATGGATTTAAAAAGTATGGAACCATAAATTAATTAAGGAGACAAAAAATATATGAAAATTCTTAATTTCAAAAAAATAAATGGTAAAAATATTTTTTAAGATTGAAAGTAACTTGGAAAAATTACTAAATGAAAAAAAACATTTAAAAAAATAATGTGGAAAGATTATGGATCAAAAAAATTAAAATATCAAAAAGCCACCTAAAAAGGGAGGGGGGTGCTATGGGTAGTACCATTTAGAAAAACTAGAGCTAAGTTCAAACTTCATATAGAGTTATAGGTAATGCTTGATAATGAGTTTATATCCTTCAAAGACAAGATTAAAAAACAAATAGACAATACAATTTTACGGTTGGAGGCTAAGTTCCAAAAATTTGAGATTAGACTACAACAAATGGAAAAAACAAAGGCAATAAAAAAAACAATCAACCCAAGAAGGAGAGGTCAATAATCTCTAAAATTTTAGTTTGAGTAACAAGTTTAAATAGTTAGAAGAAAAGATGAATAACAATTTGACCCTAAATAGTTTGGAAGGTAAATTGGATATCAAACACATCAAAGAGGAAATGAATAATCTTAGAGTTATACCATCAACATAACAAAATAGCCTTGAACCTCATGATTTTTGGTTTAAAAGAGAATAAATATGAGATAATTCTAGTCAAGGAATAAATACAAAATAAATTACAAATTGAAACAACTTGTCCCACAGAAACAAAGAGGCTAGTTAAAATAATTGAGTATAAAGATAACTTAATTAAGATCTAATGACTACAAATATGAAATAGTCAGTAAAAATTCCTGTTTAAAAGGGTCATGAATATTTATAATTAAAAACCTCATTCCATAAGACCAAGCTAAATTAAGGAAGAAAGTTCAAATGGTAAAAGAAGCCACTAAGGAAGGAAAATGGGAAACAATTAGGAATATAAAGGCTATTATTGGGGATAGACAACAAAAGATAATAATAAATATGAATTTGAGACACTTTGGATCCTCTCTTGGAAGAGTCATGGCTTTCCATGGAGCAAAGATCCTATGTTAAGTTATGTTAACACTCCAAGAGTCACCCTAGACTGTAGATCGGGTGATCTTGGTAACCTACAAAGAATTCGAATTAAAAACTTGAAAGATAAATTTTAAAGTCATATGGATCATACCATAAGGATAGTTAGATTTTTCTACTGTACACATTCCCAACTATATCCTTCAACAAAAGTGGTCGTAGTAACTTCAGAACAACAAATATGCTATATGAAAGTATGGAAAGATAGAAAATTGTGAAGGGATGAATCAGAAATACATCAGGATATCGTTGGTATTCAATACACAGTAAAGAGCACACTGTCTTGATAGAACTTGACCCATAAACACAATAATGAATCCTTCATTTGATCATTTCATGAGCAAAAATAAACAAAAGGATCAATCATTCATTGAATAATATCAAAGCATTGAAAAGAGAATGGGAAATAAAAGAGACTGGTATTTATTAATAGGGAATCACAAGTCTGAAAAAGATATAGAGAAAGAAAAATACAATGTGATAACCACTAAGATTTTCTTTGGGTTGAAAGACCCCCCTCTGAGCTCATCCCAACCTTTCTCTATTGTGGTGCCATGAAATATATATCACTATAGGTCCTTTCCATCTAACCATTTCGAACTCAAACCCCTTTCCCAAAATAGAAATAGTTACAAACAAAAAATAACATGTTTTAACTAATTACCTGCTTTTAATGAGGCAAAATTCTAAAAAATAGGCTTCAAAACACCACATGTAATTCTCAAACCATAATATATGTGTAAAATATGATAATGGTTTTTGTATATAATATTGTTCTAAATAAAAACCTCTTCTGTTTCTTTAAATTCATTTCTAACTTGTCGATATACTTGTTGCAAAAACATGTCTCAAACAAGAAATCACAAAAACTAAAAAATAGGGCTCAAAGATTCCTTCAAATATCCCAATCTATGACACCTGTGTGAAAAATGAAAAAAGTTTAATGTTCTTGGGTCTATGATTGGCAATAACCTCATTTTAATTTTGAAAATTTATCCTGGTTCATCCAAAAATCGTCCTAGAAGTCAACTGGCCAAAATTACCAGTTTGCAGAGTCGATGTTGCGAAATTTCCTGTAGCAACCTATTTTATTTTTTTAAAGCTTCAATACCTTGAAAACTATGTCAAGAGTCCAGAAATGCTGAAAAAATCCATTATATTGATATATAATAATTTAAGGCTAAATTTTAAAGGATGCAAAAGATGAAAGTTTCAACAGTCCTAGAACCAAGTGTTTGCATCACATTTCGCAGTGCTAATATGAAAACCAACCAAAAGAAATTTATCAATCCTCAAACATGATGACCACTCTCATGGAGTACCATGTGGATCTAGGCTTGATGTTCACATATTTGAATTAGCACATGGGTGTCTGCAAGATGCCCAACCTCCAACTCTTTCCTTCATCTAGTTCGTAGGGAAGTTTGCAATGTCTGAGTCAAACAATATTTTCATGCTTTGAGGAGACTATTAGGATGTCCAAAGACTTGATCCATGAATTTTTTTTAAAAATAGATTCTAAAAACAATGAAATCCCTTAGCATGAAAAAAAGGTAATGATGGCAATGAATGAATAGAGCACATGAGTAGGCTGAGAATTCTCATAGTGAATTGGAAACACATACAATTGTATTTAACTTGGCATTTAAATAGATCGATGATGACAAAGAGAACCTTTTATACAACTAAGAGGTTGCATGTCACGGTAATGATGTAAAAAACCAAAGGTATGACTCATGGGGCTTCTTATCTGTCATGATAACAATCACATAGCTCAAACTTTATACCAAGGCTATACATAGCCTTATTCATTTTGAAACCAAATCTAACTTTATGATTACAACCTAAAGACTCAATACCTATGTCCTATAAACCTTATGACTAAAAAAAAAAACCAAGGTGAATTTTTTTTTACCCATACAATCTTATGTGTTAACTAGTTTGATCATGAGTGTAATTGATATTATATTGCTTGTTGAAACTTGGGATCATGGAGAATATTAGGTCCCTAATATAGAAGAATTTGTCTTGTGGTCAGTATGGAACAAGAGATTGAGGCATAAATTGTTAAATATAAAAAATAACATTTTTTCTCGCATTAGGATTCATAATAAATATCCTTTTCAATCAACACGTATGGATGGATATATTAGATATTAATGATAAAAAAATTCATATAGAAACATGTACTTTTGTGCCTATTAATTCTACCTTTTATAAGAAAAATAGTTTAGATAAAAATTGTCCTTACAATGGCTTAGAACATGATATTTACATTTTGACAAATGAAGGTAATATCCTCTTTCTAGGAGACTTCAATGCTATAAAACCCTAATCAAGATATTAATTTAAGCAATGATTCCAACCCTAATCCTCTATGGATAGATGAGGATCTTGTTTTAGCTAGAAGATACAAAAGAAACTCTAAAGAATTGGTTTAGAATTTGTTTGGTACTAGGATAATCAATCTCCATAGTTCTCAAGATATAATAAATTTCAATAGTCTAATGAAGTGGTTGAAATCCAACCAAATGAATTGTATTCATAAGATTCATAGTAGTGTCACATATTATGTGATAATTTATATCCGCACATAAAACCAAATTGTAAATTTTGACATCTCAAATGACCATGAGCTCGACTCTAATCATTGACCTTTAACCCTAACTCTATACTTTGTTATGCACAAAATCCTCGTTGAAGTTAATTTTGGTAACCAAAAGCACTTGATCTTTGACAAAAAAATAAGGTTGATGTTTTTTAAAGGATTCAATAATGAATTAAATGTCCTATCAAATGAGGACAATATTGAATATCTCTATCATAATTTTGCGTCAACTCTCTCTACTTCCATTAACAAGTTATTTATCAATTTATCATGTAAAAAGAAAAATAAAACAACCAACCCTTGGTATGATAAAGAGTCTAAGATTACTATCTAAAAACCATTAGGAATTATTTTAATGTTTCTTTAACAAATGACAATATAAATAAGTATAAAACCCTAATTAAAAGGGAAAAAGGTACTACATAAATCAAAATCAAGAGAATCTTTTGCACCTATCTCATCTAGATCCTAAGAAATTTTAGAGACAAATTATGATTCATAAAAATCAAGAAAACAATATGATTTTGTTGAGGGACTGGAATTCCTAACTTAAAAATATTTACAAATCCCTTCATGTTGTGGAAAAAATTTAATTCCTTTCTACATAAGAAATGTTTTTCTGTAGAAGACATAGAGTTTGGGGTTAAGCAACCTGCAAAATGGAAAGTTAAGGACATAAAAGTCTACCAAGCATAAATCTTGAAAATTTGATGGCCTATCTTCATCTCTCACATCCACAAGATTTTAAATTTAGCAGTAAAGTAGGGCTTCACTAAACCTTGGAATCAAAGATCTATTGTACATAATTTTAAAATTAAGGTTAAAAAAATCCCTCTAATTATATGACCATTATGATTATATCCCTTTTAACCAAGATATATGGAATTATTTTGGAAAACAAGACCAATGTATCGTTAGAAAACCATGGTAAAAGAGATAAAACCCATGCCCAATTTAGGAGGTATTATTCAACTATGGACCACCTTGGTATGATTATGATCATTATGGAGGAGTGTTGAAATAATGAAATAAATCTCTTGTTTTGATTCAATGACTTTATAAAAGTTTTTGACATAGATCCTCGTCTTTGGCATAGATTAGAAGAGCTAAAATTTATTTTCAGGTTGAGAGTTACCATGATATGGTTATATGAGAATGTTATTACCAAGTTTAGGAACATGAATGGTTGGTTAGAAGAAATTCATTCTAATCTAGGAGTTAAGTAAGGTTTTCATTTGTCCCCTACCCTTTTTGGCATATAAATTGACAAGTTAGAGGGTTTTTTGGAAGAAGCAGGTTGTGTTGGTACGAATCTAGATAGTATAGTCATCATCCTTCTTTACATTGATGATATTTTTCTTATGGTGAGGATTCCATTTGATCTAGATAAGCAACTAAAAATTCTCAAGGATTTATGTTTTAGTGTGGGTATGACTGTTAACTTTGACAAAGTGAAGGTTATGATAATTAAATCTAAAAATATCACATACACTAATATTTTCTATGACAACGAAAACTTGGAGGAAGTGACTTCATACAAATATCTTGGAATTGATTTTCATCACAAGCTTAAATGGAACTACAACATTGAGAAAATGATAAATGGAGGGAGACAAACTTATTATGGACTTGAAAATAGTTGTAGATCAACTAACCTTTGGATATGGGATAAAGGGAAACTCCTCTTTGAGACTCTCATCACTCTCTTTATCTTATATGGTTGCGAAATTTGGGGTTGTAGCATATTTAGAAAATCGTAGAGAAAGATAGAGCAAATCCTTTTTTTTTTTAAATTACAATCTCAAATTTAAAGGCAATACACCCTATGACTATGACTTGGTACCTAAGGTACAAGAAGAAGATAAACCACATAGATTCTTTAAACTCGAGTCAAAACTAACTACAACTCAAAGAGGGTTGGCATAAATATTCCAAATCTAAATTATTTGGGAATAAAGGAAAATGATACTCTCTAGAATATGGATACTATTAAAAATATTATTAGATCTAAATTTATGGAGAAATTGTGGTGTGATAAAAAAATTGAGGATTAATTAAAATTAAGATACTTTGGGAGGTGATCAACCACAATCTAGAAGATCAAAAGTATCTCTCTTTTGACTAGAATAAATAAGAAAATCAACATTGCTAAAATAGGAACAAAATCTCAAAATAAACATTATTAAAATAAAAACAAACTCTCACAATCTCCATAGTGAAATAGTGTGTTGGATAATTCCTAGAACATCAAGGGTTGAAAGAATTTGTCATCTTTGTAACACTAATAAGGTTGAAGATAAAAATAATTTTTTCTTAAAGTTTTAAGTGTATACCCACATTAAATCACAATTTTAAAATATTTGTTACAATACCTACCTTCCTAACCTTTTAACTCATCAAAACCATGATTTATGAACACTTCCTTTAAATATTTTCAAACACAATTTTTTTTTAAAACAAATTAAATAATTCCTTACCTTAAAAGTTTGATAAAGTGAACATTTCTCATCATCATAATGTATAAATCAACTTACTTATTACCTTTTCAAAAATTTAATCTCTTTAAATATATAATCAATCTAAAATTTAAATAATTCTAAACTAGTTTAATAAATTTTTACAATTTACTTTATTAGTATCAACCCTTTAACATACTATTATTATTAGAACAAGTTACTTATATTAAAAAAATTAATCAATTTAAAATTAAAATAATTCTAAACGAATTTAGTAATGTTTCACAATTTATTTACTATCAAGCCTTTCAATATCAATGCAATTCACTTATATTAAAAAAATAATAATAATTTTTCAAAAACCTTTTAAATAGCAGTACACTTCACTTATATTAAAAAAAATTACATTTTCAAAAATATAATCTCTTTAAATAAATAATAAATACAAAATTAAAATAATTCCTAATTAATTCAATACAGTGTCAATTTTATTTTATTACTATCAACCAATAAAATACCATTCTCTCCTTATAACCAATAGAATACCATACTCTCTCCCTATATGTGATACATCTCATTCAAAGTATCATTACTCTATTGGGTACAATTCACTTGTATTTAAAAAATCTACATTCTCCAAGAACATTGATCTCTTTATATACATAATACATTTAAACACATAATTGTTATAACCCTAAATTTCTCTCCATATCCATACCTGACCTTTCTCCCTCTTACTTGCATTTTTTTCCAAGCCATCACTGGGTTGCTCTTATAAAAAAACCATTTTTTGAAGATGTATGTGCCTTGCACCAATACTTCCCGCATACATACACTTGTTGCACCACTACAACCCACGTACGTACGCATGTTGCACCACTACATCCCGCATATACTTGCAAAAGTTGCAAAAAACAAAATTTTGCAAGGAATTTGTTGAGATTATGGACTATTGGGTAGTTTCCCAACTAATCCACCGCCTATAGCTCATCACCTAACTGAATAAACATAATTTTGTCATATAAAACAAGGTGTTGGGGTCTCATTTAACATCTAGACATAAGAACAGTGAAACTCTGCCCGTTTCACATCCCCTCCTTGCCCAAGTCATTACAACCCTTTTTTGAGAATTTCCTCAGCATTCCCCAATTTTCCCTTCTTCCTCCATCAGAACCCATTCACTTCCCACAAAGAGATCTAAAGGTTGAGAGGAGATGTAACATCCCACTCTTGCACGCATTGAGAGAACTTATTCTTTGAGGACACTTGTTTGCAAGAGATCCAGATTATTATACCTTTGACCATTGATTATTATTATGAGGCATTATGGATGTGATTATATGTTATTTTTCTATATTGACTTAGACAGGTGCTATTGACTTGATTCACTTGAGTGTGCAGGATTTGGACATCAAGGATGTTGAGGCATCGATGAAACCCTTGGACTCTGGATCGAGTTAGGGAGTGGACTATTGGAGTTTGATTGTTGTATATATATGACATTTGTGCATTTGATTAGATGATATGATTATGGATATTATTTCTGACATGATTTGTTGAAGATGTAGGCTGACGATAGCTTGCCGACCAAACTCACATGTGGAGTAGAGGGGTCACACATGATAACCAGAGACTTCGAGGGAGAGGTGTGGACAACAACCCTGCCACAACATACTAGCACTCTCGTTGTGGCTCTAATTGTAGGTTAACGACTACCTAGTTCAAGAAGACCCATGATGTCGTGAGGGCAGATTGCGACAATTTCTCACAATGATTCTAAAGGGCATGCAATAAGGCAGGGGCCTTATTCCTTAGAGGCCCTTAGTCTCCCACAATATCACCTGGCGGAGTATTGACTCAAGGGTTTTTTATGTCTACCAAGTCATTCAAGAGGCGAGTGGCACCCTTGGAGCGCATCGTGCATCCTGAAGGGAACATCGCGCAAGAAAAACAGAAAGAGGTGAGTGGCACCCTTGGAGCACGTAGTGCGTCCTGAAGGGAACGTCATGCAAGGGAAACAAAATGAGGTGAGCTGAACACTTGGAGAAACTAGTGCATCCTGAAGGACACGTCGCATTGTTAACTAATAAGAGAATACACCTATATGGCCTTAGAATGAATACCATGCTAAGAAATATTTAAAAACAATTTCCCTAATAAAATGTTGCCCAGCCTCGAAAATTAAAATCTAGGTCTAAAGTAATACTTATGGTAATATANTATATATATATATATATATATATAATCATCATTAAACTTGTGACGAAAGGGGGGTAAGAAACTCGATTAAATTATTAAAATTAAATTATTGAGGGATTTAAAATTTTAAAAGGGAAATGATTGATTTATTACACATGCTAATTAAAATTTATTAATTAAAAAGAAAAAGGGGAAAATGGGGTAATTTCTTACATTTGCTAAGTCGCGTTTTAGATAAAAAGGGAAAGAGGGAAATTTAAAATAATTAGGAAACTAAGGAAAAAGTGGGAAACATAAAGAGAAAGGGAAACATAAGGAAAAAGCGTAAAGACTAACTTAATAAGGTATTTTTCATTTAAGAACTTTCTAAATTGAACTCAACTAGTGAATTAGTAACGGGGTAAGTCATTAAAATGTGTAAGGGAATATGGGGACACCTAGGAGCGATTCTAGGAATGCTTCTAGGTGGGTGAGGGAAATAAGAGTGATTAATTAATTAATGAAATTAATTTATGGTGCAATGAAGGGGATGGGTGACACATGTATGGGGAGTATTTTTATGAATTAAATTATTGAACATTAAATTAAATGGGATTTTGGGAAATAAATTGACTTAGAAACTCTATATAAAGGAGGGATGAGAAGGATGATGGATCTCTTCTGTTATGAATAACGTTACATTGCATAATTTCAGACTTGATTGACTTAGCTTGTGGAAGTTGGGATACCCAACTCGGTGAGGAGTGGTAGCTCGGCCCTGCAAGGTGAGATGGGAGCTAGTTGTTCTCTGGTTTAGTGTGTGTGGCCCCTTTGCAGCTCGGGGGGATAAGGGGGAAGAAGAGTACCCCTAGTGTTGGATGGGAGGTACAGGTGAAGTCTCATTGGTCGGCAAGCGAAATTTTCACGGAGCGCATGGGACAATGAATCGGAGCAGATGACTTGGGCTACGGTATGCTTACTTTTATTCTACAAGGTAGATTATTATTGACCTTACGCTTTCAATTATGTACTTTTAACTGTGTAAAGAACCTGTTTGACTTATCATTTTATTTTAAAACTTATTTTCCCCATAGCCTTAAGTTCATTGCTTGAATTGATTCCCTTGGCATTCGATCCATGAATGTTGTGGCAGTCCTTTTGGTATTATTGATTTGTTGAGTACGAGGCTCGTTTTGGAACTTCTTCAATATGCTCTGCACCAAGTTACCTAGAAACTTAAGGTAAAGAAGTACGAGTTTGGCCTTATTGTTAGAATTCAACTTCTACTNGTACCAGGATTACTGGACTGAAGAAAGTATGTCAGATTGTGGGGAGCCACATGAACAACTTTACTGACAAGAGGAAAGGGTCGGAGCTTCTGGATCAGTCGAACCTACTACCATGGGATTTTTGGGCAATACCCATCGGATTCATGCAGCGGTGAATAACCACCAGGAAGAGCACCAGTTGACTTTGTTCGAGATGTCAATTACCATCACTGACCAGACCCTTAGTATTTTGATAGATTCTAGTGCTACCGAGAGTTTCATTTCTGGTGCAGCGCTAAAAGGATTAAGGTAAAGGCAGTTGAAGAGGATGAGTTAGCTTTGTAGAGATAGCTTCAGGAGCCAAACAAAAGATTGGAGAAAGGGTTATGGGTTGTACCCTTAACCTGGGAGAGTTTGTCACCAAGGCCAACCTATATGCAATGATCTTAGGATCTTATGACATCGTGATCCGTATGGACTGGTTGGAATCACATGAGGCAATACTCAACTGTAATATGAGATGGTTGATCTTGGTCGATGATGAGGGACATAGACGTGTGATTGTAGGAAGGAACCAGGGAGTTTCCTTGAGGTTCATCTCTTCCTTGCAGCTACGGAAGAGCATGCACAAGGGATGTAAGATTTATGCGGTCCTTGCGTTAAACGAGAGCGGAGTGGCTAAATGTCTAGAACACCTTCCTATGGTGAGAGAGTTTCTGGATGTGTTCCCTTAGGAGTTACCTGGGATGACACCAGAGGGGGAATTGGAGTTTACCATATACCTAAAACCAAGGACTGAACCGATAGCTAGAATGCCTTATCATATTTCGACCTCGAAGTTACAGGAGTTGAGAATGCAACTGAAGGAGTTGCTAGACCTGGGAATTATACATCTAAGTGTGTCACCATGGGGTGCACCTGTTATTTTCATATGAAAGAAGGATGGGTCGTGGAGACTCTGCATTGACTGTCGTCAATTGAATAAGGAGACGATCACAAATCAGTATCTGTTTCCGAGGATTGATGATCTGTTCGATCATATGAAGGGTGTGACAGTGTTTTTAAAGATTGATTTGGAATCAGGGTATTTCCAGTTACAGATCAAGGAGGATGACGTGATGCAGGAGAATCGCCCACGTCAAGCGAGATAGCGCAGAAGCAGAGGATAGCTAGACAAGCCAGCACAATTTCTTTTTGAATTTCATCTTGGAAGTTGTTGTGCGATCTTAATTCTGTCATTTAAGATGAAGCGCACTTGTATATTGTATTTGGACCTTGAGCCTTTAAGCTCTCGTCCTTAGTAGATATACGACATTTAAGATAGTTAACGCAGGTAGATAGAAATTTAATTCTAGATTTGATAGCTTTAGAGCGCAAGAGCGAAATGGGATATAGACACCCTCATTATGCATTGTAACATTATTGAGAAGAAGTAGAAGAGCATGTAGAGAGCTGTGTAAAGAACACCCATGTACAGACATTTGAATTAATAGAAGAGCTTTGATTCAAATTCATGGTTTGTGTTGTTCTCTATGTATTGATGTTAATATTCTCATGAATGTTTGTTTCCTGTTATACACTTGCTTTTATATGCTGTGTATGTGATTTCATGTTTGAATTGAAGTTTGAAAGGAAGAAGGAATGAGTTTCAATTGTTTCTCTAATTGAGCCAGAGGATTCCTGCAAGGAGTGTAGTTGAATCGTCCGCAAGGAGTGTGTTGACAGAGGGGTTCAATTAGAGATAGCTTTTGTTCTCATTTCCCTCAAAGGTGCAGTTGGGAACAGAAGCCATGCAAGGAGTGTGCAGGCTAAGTTTAGACTCAGATTTGCGATTCTGAGCAAGAGTATTGAAAACTACTGCTACAGGTGTGCGCAGAGCCAGAAGACTTCAACACTTAGACGTGGTTGGAGGTTTGCCGCAAGGAGTGCGTGCAAAGTTTCTTTCTGAGGACTTGAAGGTTGTGGAAAGCTCAGGAAGGACAGGCCTTTGAATTGGATGAAGGACAGTGCAAGGATTTGTGCCTGGAGGGCTTGCAAGAAGTGTCGCAGGTTGGCGAGCAAGTGGATGGGTTCCGCAGAGGAACACTTAGTCATTCCATGGTTTACGAAAGGAAGAACGGACGATCGAAATCCTCCGAGGAGATTTCGCGAAGTTTTAAGGGTCATTAGATATTGCGGAGGTGCAAGGAGGTTACAATGAGAACATCAAAAGGTTCAAAGCTCAGGAGGGGCAGAGCCATTGATCTGGACCATGAGGGTCGTTGGATTCACGCGCATATCATGGATCGGGGTTTTGTGAGTCGAAGCGCCAAATATCTGCAACAAGAATTGTGATATCGCTATCTGCGATATCTCGACGAGCCCAGAACCGTCCATCAGTGGGGATGCATGTCAGAAAGTCTGATGAAGTCAGAGTTCAGCATATCGGAGGTCCTGAGGATAGAATACTCAGACAGCTTGGAATTGCGAAACACGATATCCTGACGGGAGAGTTGTGTGGGCCACAGCAGAGCGAGTGGAAGATAGGTGGCACGCATATCAGAGTTTGTGAAAAGTAAAGTCCCAAACCCATCGACATCAGGATTCGCAATCCCGTGAACCTCGAAATTCCGATAGAAGTGACAGGAAGGGGAAAGGTCAACTCGCACGTGTGTGTCGGATTTTTTTCACATCGGGTATCGGGAGTTGGGAGACCAAAGTGCTTGGTATCACGAGTACCGAAATCGTGATAAGGGAAGTTTCGACAGAGTAAGGGAGGAGTCAATGTTGACTCATATCAGATCTCGGGGATCCGAGAGTGCAAGGTTCGACCACCGACCTCACGAAGTCACGAAGTCCGATCCTCCAAGTACAGAGAGGGGATCACACAGAGATTTTTGTGGGTGCAGATTTCCCAATAGGGAAATAGAAGGACGTTTTAGTTCTTTTTGCCGAGAGGAAGAGAATATCCTGTGTGAGAGGGCATGCCTCCTGGTGCAACTGTGTCAGAGATGGTATCAGAGAGAGAAAATTTATTTTCTTTCTATTGCAGAGAAGAGAATTCACCATGCCATCGAGGAGAGAAAGACAGTCACCTGATCCAAAAGATAGGGAGGTGCGAAGAAGAGGCAGGCAGGTAACAAATCCAGAAATGGAGAGACAAATGTGTGATCTCCGAGTAAGACTCGAAGATATGGAGACAGCGCAAAGACGCACAACTAGTGCAAGGGATCTGAGTGATTCTGAGAGAGAGATAGAGGCTAAACGAGAGGAGGAAGTTGCAGTTGAAGATGCATCAAACGAGTGTTTGATCAAAGCTATTGTACGGATGGGTGCAAGAGCAAAGATCGACATTCCAGTTTACGAGGGAAACTTGGATGCAGAGGAGCTTCTAGATTGGATTAGAGCTATGGATACTTAATTCAACTATGAAGACATCGAAGAAGACAAGAAATTCAAGCATGTTGTCACACGCTTGAAAGGACATGTAGCATTATGGTGGGATGAGCTACAAGCTGACAGACGCTGCAAGGGCAAGCAAAAGATCAAGAACTGGGACAGGATGATCGCGAATATGAAAGCGAAATTCATTCCGAGAGATTATCAAATTACTCTGTTCAGGATAATGCAGAACCTGAGACAGAAGCTGATGATAGTGAAAGAATACACTGATGAATTCTACAGGCTGAACATCAGGGCAGGTCATCGGGAGAGCGATGATGAGAAGGTTGCTAGGTATCAGAATGGTTTGAGATATGACATTCAGGATGAATTGAGCATGCTAACCATCCGAACGGTGGAAGATGCTTACCAATTGGCTCTAAAAGCTAAGGAGAAGCTGAGCCGAAAGCAAGGTTAGAGGGGTCGAGGCAGAAGTTAGCCCGAAGGCAAAGTAGTTTCCCAGGATAAATATTAGAAGCCCAAGGAGGAATGGAAGAAACCTTAGGGTAAAGTTGAAAAAGGTGGAACCTCGCAGAGAGGGCCATATGATGAACAAAGAGGGAAACATACAGAGCAGAACGAAGGATACGCTGATAATAATATGTTTCCTCATACCAGAGGTCAAGGCAGAGGAAGAGGTGGAGTAATTACATGCTTCACATGTGGAAAGAATGGGCACAAATCATATGAGTGTCCAGAGAAAAAGGACATTGAAGAAGCTCACATCATCGAAGCATAGAGGCGAGATGTTGAAGTAGAAGACGTTGAAGGTGGAAGATCGCTTATGATGCGAAAAGTCCTTTTGACACCCGAGAAGGAGGTGGAAATATCAATCCAAAGGACCAGCCTTTTCAGAACAACTTGCAAGACCAAGGATAGGGTATGCAAGGTCATCGTGGATAGTGGTAGCATGGATAATATCGTATCCACAGAGATGGTAGAGAAGCTGGAGCTAGAGACGACTGATCATCCAAGCCCATATAGAGTTTTGTGGCTATAGAAGGGACACCAGGTAACTATTACTNTTTGTCACGACGCTCTTCCGATCTCTACGTCGTGACAAATTACTAAACAATGCTTGGTTGAATTCAAGATAGGTGGATATAATGATACGATCTTGTGTGATGTTATTCCTATGGATGTTTGTCATCTATTGCTGGGTAGACCATGGAAATATGACAGAAAGGTGATTCATGATGGGAGGATGAACACCTATACCCTGGAGAAGAATGGGAGAACCCATATGTTGCTTCCGATAACGAATAAGGAGGTGAAACCGGAGGTAAGAAACACTGTACTTCTCATGAGTGGGAAGGAACTTCTTACCGAGGTTAAGAAGAAGGAGGATCCACAATTCTTTGTGTTCATGAAACCGAGGATTGTTCTGACTAGCACACGAGTGGATGATTTACCAGATAAGGTTCAGAAACTGCTGGAAGAGTTCGCTGACATCATAGTGGACAAATTACCTCATTCGTTGCCACTGATGAGGAGTGTGAGTCATCATATTGATCTCATACCAGGAGCTAGTTTTCCAAACAAAGCCGTGTACAGATTGACGCCGCAGGAAAATGAAGAGGTTAAGAGGCAGGTCCAAGACTTGATGGACAAGGGGCTAGTTAGGGAAAGCTTAAGCTCGTGTGTTGTTCCAACAGTAATCAGTCTAAAGAAAGATGGAGGCTAGAGGATGTGTATCAAATCGAGGGTGATTAATAAGATAACCATTAGGTACAGACTTCCATTGCCGAGAATGGATGATCTGATGGATTTCTTGAGCAGAGCAAGATACTTTTCAAAGATTGATTTGAAAAGCAGATATCACCAGATTCGCATGAGAGAAGGCGATGAATGGAAGACGGCCTTCAAAACAAATGAAGGTTTGTATGAATGGCTTTTTATGACGTTTGGCTTAAGAAACGCGCCAAGTACCTTCATGAGGTTGATGAACAAAGTCCTGAGAGAGTTCATCGGGAAGTTCGTCATTGTGTATTTGGATGACATACTGGTTTATAGTAAATCAGTGGCAGAACACTTGAAGCATTTGGCTACAGTGATGCAGAAATTACAGCAGGAGAAGTTGTTGATTAATATGAAGAAGTCCTCATTCATGAAGACATAACTCATTTACTTGGGTTTTGTTATTTCGACAAATGAGTTGAGGATGGATCCGGATAAGGTGGAAGTAATTAAGAATTGGCCATCACCGAGAAATATTTTTGAGGTGAGAAGTTTTCATGGTTTCGCTAGTTTCTACTGGAAATTCATCAGGAATTTCAGTGAAATTAGTGCAGGGATGATGGATACAGTGAAGAAGCGGCATAAGTCTTTTCACTGGATGACTGAGGATGAGAAAAGTTTCAATCTGTTGAAATGGAAGATCACGGAACAACCAGTGTTGGTGTTGCCAGATTTCCTGAAGACATTTCAGGTGAAATGTGATGCAAGCGGATTTGCCATAGGGGCAGTCTTAAGTCAAGAAGACAGGCCAATCGCGTACTTTAGTGAGAAGCTAAATGAGGCGAAGGTGAAATACTCCACATACAACAAGGAATTTTATGCTATCATTCAGGCACTAAAGAAGTGGAGGCATTACTTGATACCCAAAGAATTTGTATTGTACAGTGATAATCATGCACTGCAGTTTGTGACTCAACAGGAGAAGTTGAATCAGAAGCATGTTAAATTGGTAGAGTATATGCAAAATTTCACATTTGTGATTAAGCATATTTCTGGTACTGTTAACAAAGTTGTTGATGCTTTGACCAGGAAGTGTTTATTGTTGCAGGAGTTCCGAGTCAAAACATTGGGTTTTGAGGATCTTAGGAACATGTACGCAGATGATCAGGATTTCAAGGAAGCGTATGAAGCAGCTGAGAATCCATTTCTCAGAGAAAAAAACCCTTGGATAGACTATATGATCCAGGAAGGATTTTTGTTCAGAGGCAATCAACTGTGTATTCCAAAATGCTCCATGAGGGAGAACTTGTTAAAGTAGAAACACAGTGGAGGTTTGGCAGGACATTTTGGCCATGAAAAAACATTCGTGAAGCTGAATGAGTCATATTTTTGGTCGGGAATGCGAGAAGCTGTCAAGAGATTCGTTGAAAGATGCAGAATTTTCCAGCATTCGAAAGGGAGGAAGCAGAATGTAGGTTTTTATTAGCCATTTCCCATACCAGAGAGGTCGTGGGATGCGATAAGCATGGATTTTGTATTGGGGTTGCCGAGAACACAAAGAGGTGTTGATTCAATATTTGTGGTGGTGGATAGGTTTTCCAAGTTGGCACACTTCATCCCATGCCAGAAGACCAGTGATGCAACTCACATTGCTAATCTGTTTTTTAAAGAGGTCATTCGACTTCATGGGTTGCCGAAAAGTATAGTTTCGGACAGAGACACGAAATTCATAGGGCATTTTTGGAGGACCTTATGGAAGAAGCTAGGGACTAATTTGATGTTTAGTTCAGCTTATCATCCTCAAACAGATGGACAAACAAAAGTGGTCAACAGAAGTTTGGGAGACTTGCTGAGAAGCTTGGTGACAAAGCACCACAGCAGTTGGGACAACATATTGCCACAGGAAGAGTTTGCATACAACGACTCAGTGAATCAGAGCACAGGACAAAGTCCATTCCAGATTGCGTACGACATGTAGCTGAGAGGAGTCTC
>JASDQU010104178.1:22062-40875 GCA_032191745.1 Picea mariana | reverse complement strand
TGAAGAAGTTTGGGACAAATGCTTATGAGATCGAGTTACCGGATGGGATTGGAATATCTCCGATATTAAATGTCGTAGATTTGTACCCATATAGGGCTGGGGAAGCAAAGACTGGAGATGAGAAGCCAGCGATCCAGTGGATGAAGCAAATGCCAGTTGCAGAAAAGCCACAGATGGAATGCATACTGGAGAAAAGAGTGAGCAAAAGGACCATGCGAAAGAAATATTTTGAGTATCTGGTGAAGTGGAAGAACCATCCAGTTGAAGATGCTAGTTGGGAGACTGAAGCTGAGATACAGAGGCATGGAAAGACCATGCAAGAACTCATGGACAGGAGCCCATGAAATTTTTCAAGCGAGGGAGTATGATGCAGGAGCATCGCCCACGTCAAGCGAGCCAACACGGAAGCGGAGGATAGCTGGACAAGCCAGCACAATTTCTTTTTGAATTTCATCTTGGAAGTTGTTGCGCAATCTTAAATGTGTCATTTAAGATGAAGCGCACTTGTATATTGTATTTGGACCTTGAGCCTTTAATCTCTCTTCCTTAATAGATAGACGACATTTAAGATAGTTAATGTAGGTAGATAGAAATTTAATTCTAGATTTGATAGCTTTAGAGCGCAAGAGGGAAACAGGATATAGACACCCTCATTGTGCATTGTAACATTATTGAGAAGAAGTAGAAGAGCATGTAGAGATCTATGTAAAGAACACCCATGTACAAACATTTGAATTATAGAAGAGCTTTGATTCAAATTCATGGTTTGTGTTGTTCTCTGTGTATTGATGTTAATATGCTCATGAATGTTTGTTTCCTGTTATACACTTGATTTTATATGCTGTGTATGTGATTTCATGTTTGAATTGAAGTCTGAAAGGAAGAAGGAATGAGTTTCAATTGTTTCTCTAATTGAGCCAGAGGATTCCTGCAAGGAGTGCATTTGAATCGTCCGCAAGGAGTGCGTTGACAAAGGGGTTCAATTAGAGATAGCTTTTGTTCTCATTTCCCTCAAAGGTGCAGTTGGGCACAAAAGCCATGCAAGGAGTGTGCAGGCTAAGTTTAGACTCAGAGTTGCGATTCTGAGCAAGAGTATTGAAGACTGCTGCCACAGGTGTGCGCAGAGCCGGAAGACTTCAACACTTAGACGTGGTTGGAGGTTTGCCGCAAGGAGTGCATGAAAAGTTTCTTTCTGACTTGAAGGTCGTGGAAATCTCAGGAAGGATAGGCCTTTGAATTGGTTGAAGGAGAACATTAGGATTTGTGCCTGGAGGGCTTGCAAGAAGTGTCGTAGGTTGGCGAGCAAGTGGACGAGTTCGGCAGAGGAACACTTAGTCATTCCGTGGTTTACGAAAGGAATAACGAACAGACGAAATACTCCGAGGAGATTTCAAGAAGTTTCGAGGGCCGTTATATCTTGTGGAGGTGCAAGGAGGTTACGGAAAGAACATCAAAAGGTTCAAAGCTCAGGTTACGAGGGTCATTGGATTCACGTGCATATCGCGGATCGGGGTTTCGTGAGTCGAAGAGCCAAATATCTACAACAGGAATTGCAATATTGCTATCCGCGATATCCCTACGAGCCCAGAACCGTCCATCAGTGGGGATGCTTATCAGAAAGTATGACGAAGTTGGAGTTCACCATATCAGAGGTCCTGAGGACAGGATACTAAGACAGCTTGGAATCGCGAAATGCAATATCCCAGTGGGAGAGTTGTGTGGGCCACAGTAGAGCGAGTGGAAGACAGATGGCATCCATATCGGAGTTTAGGAAAAGTAAAGTCCCGAACCCATCGACATCAGGATTCGTGATCCTGCAAACCCCGAAATCCTGATAGAAGTGACAGGAAGGGGAAAGTTCAACTCGCACATGTGTGTCAGAGTTTCATCACATCGGGTATCGGGAGTCGGGAGACCAAAGTGCTTGGTATCGCGAGTACCGAAATCGCAATAAGGGAAGTTCCGACAGAGTAAGGGAGGATTCAACGTTGACTCATATCGTATCTCGGGGATCCGAGAGTGCAAGGTTCGACCATCGACCTCGCGAAGTCGTGAAGTCTGATCCCCCAAGTACAGAGAGGGGATCGCACAGAGATTTCTGTGGGTGCAGATTTCCCGATAGGGAAATAGAAGGACATTTCAGTTCTTCAGGCAGAGAGGAAGAGAAGATCCTGTGTGAGCGGGCATGCCTATGGGTGCGATTGCGTCATGACGTCCCTAAGTCCACTTTAAAATGAGTTTTGGACATTATGAGTTTATTGTTTTACGTTTGGAATGACAAGTGCCCCAGTGGATTTATGAGTTTGATGAATAGGGTGTTTCGCGAGTACTTGGATAAGTTCGTCCAAGTTTTCATGGACGATATTTGATTTACACTTGGATGATGGATGAGCATGACGAGCACTTCCGCTTGGTACTACAGCATCTGCGAGAGTATAAATTTTATGGGAAGTTGTCCAAATTCTCATTTTAGCATCGAGGATTATCTACTTAGGGCATGTCATCTCTGGCAAAGGCATCATCGTGGATCCAACAAAGGTCAAGGCTATTATGAAATGGCCTACACAAACGAATGCCCCAGAAGTGCATGGATTCATTGGTTTAGAAGGATATTATCGATGGTTCATCAAGGGATTTTTAAAGATAGGAAACCCAATTACGGAGTTACAGAAGAAGAAAAATAATTTTGTTTGGACCGAGAAATGCACGGAGGAATTTTGGAGGCTCAACGAGCTCTTGAAAAAACACTGATACTAAAGGTCCCTAACATGGACACAAACATATTGGTATGCACTAATGAATCCAAGGAAGTCTTAGGTGGATTCTTGAAGCAAGATGGTCGAGTGATCTCTTACATCTCGAGGAAGTTGAGAAGGCATCAGGATAACTATGTGACACATGATTTAGAGTTGTTAGGAATTGTATATGCCTTGAAGGTTTGGAGACACTACCTTGTTGGACGAAAATTTGAACTAAAAATAGACTACTGTGGACTATAACACATCTTTACGCAAAGCGTCCTGAATGTGCGACAACTTCGTTGGTCGGAATTTCTTACCGAATACAACTTCAAGATTAATTACATAAAAGGAACAGTGAACTGAGTGGCATATGGATTAAGTCGGAGAACATGCATCTTTTCAGTGTTGCCTCTTCAGATGAATCTATGTGAAAATATTATAACCTTACAAGAGCGAAGATGACTGGTACAAAGAGGTCAATGATTTTATCAAGAAAAACACAATGATGATACCAAGATTTGAAGGATCTGTGTTTGACGATGATGGACTATTGAGGTTTAAAAATTGGATTTATGTACTATAGAACAACTAGTTGAGGATTTTGATCCTAAACAAGGCTCACAGAGCAGTGTACATGGCTCACCCAGGAGTCACGAAGATGAGGGGAAACCTTAAACCCTTATTCTTCTAGAAGGGAATGAAGGAAGACATCGTCAACTATGTGGCCAAATATCTAGAATGTCAGCAGATGAAGGTTGAGCATAGACATCCCGTAAGACACTCTGACGAAGAGTGCTCATTTTATTCTGGTGTGTATGACGTATCGGGCACCTGACATAGCTATATTTTTCATTAGTGAGATTGTGAGGATGCATGATGTGCCTAAGAAGATTATATCCGATCAAGGATCAGTGTTTACCGGACAATTTTGGACTAGTTTCCTAGAGGCCTTGGGAACCCAACTTAACTTTAGTACTACGTATCACTCGGAGAGTGATAGGTAGACTGAACAAACAAACCAAATCTTGGAAGGCATGTTGCACATGTACGTGATGGACCAACAAAAGAGTTGGGAACAAATATTTCCACTGGTAGAATTCGCTTATGAAAATAGTTACCAACGCACCATTAAGATGTCTCCTTTCGAGTTTTTTTATGGGAGACCATGTCAGATGCCTTTCAGTTGGGATCGACTCAAGGATAGGGCCCTGGTGCAACCAAAAGTGATCCAAGAATTGGAATATTAAATTAAAACTATAAAATAAAGGATCAAGGAAGCGCATGATCGCCAAAAGAGTTATGTCGATGCACATCATGTCGATTGTAGTTATGATGTGGCTATCCAGTATTTTTGTGGTGGAAACCGCATAATATTTCAATCAAGTTTGGAAAAGGGGATAAACTATCTCCTATGATATTGTGGAAATGAGAGGAACCTAGCCTAATGACTAGCCTTGCATAATTCTGAGACCTATGCACAATGTCTTTCATGTCTTTGTTTGAGGCTTTGTGATTAGCGATCCTACACATGTTTTGACTTGAGCACCTTGTGGGTGTCGGATGAGGGTGTGCTCACGATTGAGCCGATCTTCATCCTGGATCATTACATTCGATAGCTATGATGTTGAACATTAGATCAGGTCAAGGTCCAGTGGTACAACAATAGTCATCACCCGATGACTTTAGAGGACGCATATGATATGCGCCAACAGTTTCCATTTTTGTTGGATAGATAGATTTATGATATTGTGATACACATTATTTCAGCACTTATATAAAGTCAAACTTCAGGACAAATTTTAGACCAAGAGGGGGTGTATGTAACATCACACTCTTGCGTGCACTGAGCAAACTTATTCTTTGAGGACACTTGCTTGCAAGGGATCTGGATTATTATACCTTTGAACGATGATTATTATTATGAGGCATTATGGATGTGATTATATTTTATTTTTCTATATTTACTTAGATAGGTGTTATTGACTTGTTTCTGTTGAGTGTGTAGGATTTGGACCTTGAGGATGTTGATGCATCAATGAAACCCTTGGACTCTGGATCGATTCAAGGAGTTGACTATTGGGGTTTGGTTGTTGTATATATATGACATTTGTACATATGATTAGATGATATGATTATGGATATTATTTCTGACATGATTCATTTATGAAGAAGGCTGACGATAGCTTGCTGACCAGACTCACATGTGGAGTAGAGGGGCCACGCATGATAACCAAACACATTGATGGAGAGGTGTGGACAGTATCCCTGCCACAACCTACTAGCACTCTCGTTGTGGCTCGAAATGTAGGTTAACGACTACCTAGTTCGAGAAGACCCATGATGCCATGAGGGTAGACTGCGATAGTCGCTCATGATGATTTTGAGGGGCATGCAATAAGGTAGGGGATTTATTCCTTAGAGTCCCTTAGTCTCCCACAAGATGACCTGGCAGAGTATTGACTCTAGGGTTTTTTGATGTCTACCTAGTCAGTCAAGAGGTGAGTGACACCCTTGGAGCATGTAGTGTGTTTTGAAGGGCACGCCGTGCAAGAAAAACGAAAGAGGCGAGTGGTACCCTTAGAGCACGTAGTGCGTCCTAAAGGGAACGTTGCGCAATGGAAAAAAATGAGGCGAGTGGCACCCTTGGAGAACCTAGTGCATCTTGAAGGGCACGCCGCGTTGTTAAATAATAAGAGAATAAACCTAGATGGCCTTAGAACGAATACCATGGTAAGAGAGATTTAAAAACAATTTCCCTAATAAAATGTCGCCCAACCTCGAAAATTAAAATCTAGGTCTAAAGTAATACTTATGGTAAAAAATATATATACATAAAAATAATAATAATCATCATTAAACTTATGACGAAAGGTGGGTAAGAAACTCGATTAAATTATTAAAATCAAATTCTTAAGGGATTTAAAATTTTAAAAGGGAAATGATTGTTTTATTACACATGCTAATTAAAATTTATTAATTAAAAAGAAAAAGGGGAAAAGGGGTAATTTCTTACACTTTCTAAGTCGAGTTTTAGATAAAAAGGGAAAGAGGGAAATTTAAAAGAATTAGGAAACTAAGGAAAAAGAGGGAAACATAAACAGCAAGGGAAACATAAGGAAAAAGAAGAAAGACTAACTTAGTAAGGTATTTTGCATTTAAGAACTTTCTAAATTGAAGTCAACTAGTGAATTAGTAAGGGGGTAAGTCATTAAAATGTGTAAGGGAATATGAAGACAACTAGGAGTGATTCTAGGAATTCTTTAGGTGGGTGAGGGAAATAGTATTAATTAATTAATTAATGAAATTAATTTATGGTGCAATGAAGGGGATGGGTGACACATGTAACGGGAGGATTTTTATGAATTAAATTATTGAACATTAAATTAAAAGGGATTTTGGGAAAGTAAATACTTAGAAACTCTATATAAAGGAGGGAGGAGGAGGATTATTGATCTCTCCTGTTTTGCATAACATTACGCTGCAGAATTTCAGACTTGACTAACTTAGCTTGTGGGAGTTGGCATACCCCGCTCGGTGAGGAGTGGTAGCTCGGCCTTGCGAGGTGATCTAGGAGCTAGTTGTTATATGGTTTAGTGTGCGTGGCCCCTTTGTGGCTCAGGGGGTTAAGGGGGAAGAAGAGTACCCCTAGCGTTTGTTGGGAGGTACCGATGAAGTCTCACTGGTCATCAAGCGAGAGTTGCATGGAGCGCATGGGAAAACAATTCAGAGTGGACAACTTGGGCTATAGTACGCTTACTTTTATTCTACAAGGTAGATTATTATTGTCCTTACACTTTCAATTTTGTACTTTTAACTATGTAAAGAAGTTGTTTGACTTAACATTTTATTTGAGAACTTATTTTCCCCATAGCCTTAAGCTCGTTGCTTGACTTGATTCCCTTGGCATTCGATCCCTAAATGTTGTGTTAGTCCTTTTGGTCTTATTGATTTGTTGTGAAGAGTTGTGCTTTTACTTCGTCCTCATCCCTAGTTCATCATTCCATGCCTGAGAAGTCAGCTGGGAGTCAAATCAACGGTCATCACTTCAGTGCATAGTAACGTATAGATTCTAATGTCCTACTTTTTTGTGTGTGGATGATGAGTGAAGGATAGTTTTTCCCAGATGTCTACCCCTGTTGATTTTTTTTGGTTGAGTGGTTGTCTTACAGCTTTTTGCGATTGATTACCTATGCGATGATTTATCCTTTCCCTCAGCGAACCATTTATAATCTTCTATGTTGACCTCTTTGTTTTGATGCATTTCTTGGAAATTTAAGTCTATGTTTTTAATGAGATGTTCCTATTCATTTTTAATGAATTATTCCTCTGCGTTTTTAATGGATGACCTCTACGTTTAATGACATTCTCCTCTTCTTTTTTAATGAATTATTCCTCTGCATTTCTAATGGACGATCTCTTCGTTTAATGAGACGATCCTATTTGTTTTTAATGAATTATTCCTCTGTGTTTTTAACGAATGATCTCTATTTTTTAATGAGTTTATCCTCTCTTTTTTTCTCATGATTTGATCCTTGCGTTTTTCCTCTGCCTTTCCTCAATGATCAACTTGACGTATATTGGAATGATGAACTCTGGGATTCTCATTTTTTATAGTTTCTTCTCTTCGATTTTTGACATCAATCTCAACCTTACTCCACGATTCACCTTGCATTTGATTTGTAGAATCTCTTTGAATTTAGTGTCCAAAGAAGCTTTTCAATATACATTAAACTTAAGATTGGACAACTAACTTGATATTCATTGACAAAAAATCTTTACTTGTAAGAGAGACTGTGAAATTGATATTTTATTGACACTTGCATAAACTCTGATTCACGGATTGGCACCATGCACAGCTTTAAATACCTATGTTTGATAACTATGAATTGTTTATACTATGATTTGGACAACGTGCCTCCCTCAACTGTTAACCGTTCTTACTGTGAAATATTTTGATGCATGTCCAATTATCTTACATTCTTATTATGACTATATTAACTGGAGATTTATTGAAATACAAGACCACCCCAACTGCATTAATTGGCTAGGCATTTCACATTTGCAATACTTGACAATGTATTCCTTTATTCATCTGCTTGTACACGTACATGGATAGCGTGTGCATCAATAGAAATTAATATAGAGTTTTTAATATCCTGCAGTTTCACATGGTGTTTTATACAACTATAATGCTTGGGTCAGTGATTTTATGCTATTGTATTAGTGGTAACAGTTGACTGATAGGAATTTTAGTAATAGCCAAGTAATGTACATCGGGATATGTGCAAAGATATTCATAATAGAGCGATTAATTAATACGAGCCATAGTTTTGCTAAAAATTGAAACAATGATTAATCTTATCCTTTGTAGATAGTGCCTTAATTGCTTTATTTTGATCTGACTGTGTGTTTATTAATGGTTCATGTGACTGTGTGTGTGTTTGACAACTTTTATTTTCTTCCTTTTGAATTTTTCTCAACGATAAACTTTTCTTATGGAGGACAGCGATGCCCATTGTAACCCCCATGCTAAATTCTTTTATGGTTAATCCTTTTAAGGATATTGTACAAGTATATTAAAACCACTATCCCTTATTTCCAAAAAAATTAATGTATCTTAATACCCTTAAGAGAGACAGATAAAGTATCTTGAATAATTGTATCAACCTTTAACAATGATATCCTTTATATCTTAACCGTTATCCTGTTGCTGATTTTATTGGTTATATATTAACCATTATCTTATTGCTAACTTAATGGTTAACCATTTTATATCGAGGTTCGATATCTGTATTAAACTTCCTCAATGATATCTTTTATTGGTATATCGATATGTTAATCGTTTTCTATATATCTGAAATAATGTAAAATAGTTGTATTAACCTTTATCTTGATTTAACCTGTATCAACGATATTGCCACTATCCTTTATTCCTAAAATTCCTTTTAAAATATTTGTACCTTAATAATTTTATTTATTATGCACCGTTTGATTATGGCACAAGAAATTTATGGTTTTGTAAGAAGGTCATGTTCATTTTGTTGACTTGTCGGTTGGGTGCTAGGGTTAACCGTCATGTGTTGGGATGGATAAGTTGATCCCTAGCACGATTGAATTTAGCATGTGCTAGTGGTCTAGTCATGTTGTTTTTCCATGATTGTTGTCACACCTATCACATGGAAGCAACATGATTTCTGATGAGGGGATCATCGCGCGTCCTATTGGATAGAGGTGAATGATAACTTGACCAGAGTCAGTGCTTCCCGTTGTGGGTGTTGTTGATCATTGTAAGATGTTGTTAGCGCTTGGGTTGTAACGCCTTCATGCGCTTGGTTGCACACCATCGAGGTTCTAGTACTGGCCGTCGAGGCCATTGTGTCAATATGGTGGATGTTGTCCCTTAGATTGTAGGCATTGTCATGTTGTGTCGGGAAGGTAGTCATTTCTATCTGTTGATTTACACTTGTGTCACTGAGTTGCTTGTTGTGATAGTTATTGATTTGTTGTTGTTTGTTGACTGACCTATGCATGTGCATTTTTTCGTAAGGTTGTGTGGTTAAACTGTGTGTCGTCATCTCTTTCCTGCTTGAAACAAAAAAAATTGCACTTTCTGCTTCATGTGTAGTCGTAACAATAGGAGTCGTTACAGGAGAATCCATACATAGGTGCACTTCGAGCTTGATGAAGAGGATCTCAGACCAGGTTCATGGAGTAGTAGTCAATTTTGGTTGTAAAAGGTATACTCATTGAATTATAAATAAAATAAGTACTTTTTTGTCCCAAATCATGGTGTATTGAATGTTTGCAATGGTTTATGTTTTAATATTCTAACATCTAACCCTAATTTGTATTTGAATTGCATGTTTGTAGCTTTATGTTTGTCTGTCTTTGAATGCAGGCAAGCCTTGCGAGGAGGCGTGCAGTCAGCGAAGCTATCAAGCACGAAAGGATTATCAACGGACGTGGAGTAGAGGTATAGTTACCTGATTCCTCTCATATTTTCTTTTCTTGTATGAGTCTTGGGTATGTTTGGGGTAGTTAGAGAAGTAGTTGACTTTTAGATGGTTGTTGATCTTCCTACATTCTGAACCCTAGTGTAGTCATAGGGGTTTTTTCCTGCTCGTAGAATTGGCGACCATACTAGGGAAGCCTCTAGGGTTTTAGGGTATTTTTTTTGGGTGTTTGATTGGTTTTTTGTACCTTTCAAGTTTTTGTTGAGTCTGCTAAGTTTTTTAAGGGATTCTAGTCACATGTTGATGTCATACCAGTTCTCCATACCCTTTTAGTCTGTCTATTTTATTCTTTTTTGAGGAAATACATAGGTGTACGCACCCTATAGTGGGTTAGCCTGTGTACATATGTGCCATGTCTAGTAAACAACCTGCGTACATGTGCAGGTTGCTGAAACAACAATAGCGCACCTGGTTCAAGAAACTATTTTTGAAAAAGAGGCAGCCAACCTCTTTCCATATTGAGGTTTATACTTCTTAGGGTTTCTTGACGGAGTTCTGTGTCTTTATTTTTTACAGTCATATCTTGGTTTAGATGTCAGTTTTCTTGTCTTTTTGAATATTTCTTGTGTTTACTTCTGAAATGGTTTTGAGCGAGACTTGGAATTTTTTGATCAACTTGTTTTGGTGTTTTTATTGACTCCATGTGATCCGCAATAGGTCAAAGGTCTATTTCAGTCTTGTCTTGCAGTTCTTTTCCCCCTTTCATTTACTTCGACAAAAGAGAAAAAATATTTATTTCAAGTTTTTCCTCTTTGAAGAATTTTGTTTTTCAAAAAGAAAAAGATCTTTCATTCCTAGTTTGGTAAAGTAGTTGAAGTTAGTTATTTTACATGATAGGAAAAAGAGTTCATTTTTTAAGTTCTTTACTGACTTCTTAGAATTTCATTTTAGGTATTCTTTTTAAAGATCTTGAAAAAAGTTAGTTATAAAAAATTTAGTTACACAGAGTTAGTTGTAAATATTTATTTTTCACTAGAAGTAATTTTTCTTTCAGAGTTTTGTTTATTTCTCCTTTTTTCATCTCTCATAAACATCACTAGTTTCACTGCCATATCCTTTGAGTTAAAAAAATCCATTTAAAATGAACACTAAATCTAAAATTAATTAGACTTTTATGTTTGTAGGGTCAACCAACTAGTTTAGGGTTAGAGCCTTTAATTAGTTTGGAGAGGAAAATCTTCAAAGATTTTAAACAAAAATTGGTTTCAGATCTAGGGAGTGTTAAATTCCATTGATGTGAAAGTTATTTGGGACCCCCCTCTAACACGGGGGCTAAACATGAGGTCGCATGAGAAAAGGAAACAAAGATAACCCCTCCAAATCTGGACTAAATGCAGTGGGGAATGCATATTGAGGATATGTCGTGGGATACTATCACTCGCATTTTCCTATAGATCTTCATGGACCTCGAATCCATTCGAGATCCTCAATTGTCTTCCATACCACTTTTTTTCGATACCCTCAGTATGTTTCATACTTGTTATCCTGCTCATTGCGGTCCACCCAACTGTCGACTATACCTGTTTTGTGATTGTTTGTGAGTTAACAACTTAGTTTCCTTTGTTATAGGGACTTACACAAGTGACTCTGGGGGTATACCATGGTACCTAGGGTAGACGTCGGGTCACACTTTGCAGAGTATACTCAAAGGGTGCTTCTATTTTCAAGTTGCACTTGCACCAGTAAGTTTCTCTAGTGTTGGCTGGTGTAACTGTTCTTCCAACTAGATAGTGGTTTGCTTGCTTTATATTATAGGAATTTTTCTAGTGTGTTCTTGGTTTTAAACATTAGCTAAAGCCTTAATGTGTCATTAATATTTTCACAAGGTGGAATATCAAGAGCTCTGTCGGTCTCAAAGGCTTTAGGGCCTGCCTCCATTTGCATTAGAGCCACCACCACCACCATTACAGTGAAGACTTGACCAAAAAGGGTCATTCAAAGTGACCGGTTCGCAGGAAACTGTGCCTGATCCTTCTCCGAGAGGAGATTACTAGAGCTCAGAGGAACCTACTATTTATAACTTTGGAGCAGAAGCTCTTGATCTATCCAACGCTCCGATCACTGAATTGTCGACGCCAATCCTGGTACAAGTTGTCACTCCAAGGGTAAACCTTACGAGCATCAGATAGTTTTACAAGAAGCTATGGAAAAAAATGTTGCTACTTCATCTAGGAGTCCTCACACTCCCTTAACGACTGCTACTATAGGGGGTATCACTCCTCCTAACCCACCTTTGTCAGTCCAGACCACAGTGGTCTCAACCCCCTCTACCTCGGGTAGTGATATGATACCATCATTAGTGGAGACTACTTCTTTGTTTACAGAGAGTGCGATGGGCCCTCCATTTTCATATGGGATGCATGGATTTGATTCGAACTCTGTCCTTTCCTACTTCATCTTACAGACCATTGTTTTGGGGGC
Organism: Picea mariana; assembly: GCA_032191745.1. Lineage (NCBI taxonomy): Eukaryota > Viridiplantae > Streptophyta > Pinopsida > Pinales > Pinaceae > Picea > Picea mariana. The sequence goes on along the minus strand of JASDQU010104178.1, from coordinate 28,700 downwards.
ATGGAGCTCCAACTCTCATGTGAAAGGGTTTATTGAGGGAACCTCGATCTCCTATAATGATATCCCTTACGGTGGGGGTCATATACCTCCTTCGTCCTCTTCGCTCGGTGGTGATTTCCAACAACTCATCGGGCCGAACACTAATTACAACTTGTTTGGATCAGGGAGTCTAGGACCTTCATCTTACAGTATGTCGGTAGAATCCATGTCATTCTCTTTGTTCGATGCGTTTAGTAGTAACGCCTTTTCTTTGGCTGTCATCTCAGCCGGGGGAACCCTAGTTTTGGACAACAAAATCCTGTGCAGGGTACTATTCCTACATAGGGGGCAAGTACAGGATTTTTATCCTCACAAGGACTTTCGAATCCTTTGAAAGAATCATTTCCCTCGCAAGAGATTTCGGTCGGGGGAAACCACTTCCATGTTCAATGGAACCCTGGGAAAGGCTCAATACCTATGCTCATCAGATTGGCTGGGGGCAACCCCTTCCATAATATTTGGAACACAATGTAGGGACCAATCCCCACCCAACCCATGTTGTCCAATTACGGGAATCAACTGATGATATCTCAACAAATGCAAGTTCCATACGGTGGTCAAGGCCATGGTGTCTACCAGAGCCCTAGCCACCAACTTAACTTTTCCTGGCAACCTGGTGCTAGTCAAAATCCAGGTCCCCTTTTTCCTGTACATAGTACGCAATCCAAACTATTATTTATAGCAACGTTACACCTGCCAAAATTGTCAAGGTTTCTTAATGACCCGATTTGTCATGATCTGCGTTAGCCTCTTATGCCGACTAAGTTGCCCTCTGATATTCAAAAATTTGAAGGCAAGCCTGGCGAAGACCCAGGTGATCACATGACAACTTTTCACCTTTCGTGCTCATCAAACTCACTGCGAGAAGACTCCATACAGTTGCTCCTATTTCAACGCACTCTTATTGGGGGTGCTATTAAATGGTACATCAATATCGACCGCTCAACATATTCTTACTTTAACGACTTGGTGATGGTGTTCCTAAACCATTTCCAACTACCCGTGAGATATGATGCAGGCACTGAATTGTTGGCCAACTTTGAGCAGACAAAGGTTGATCATATCTGAGATCACATCCGATAATGGCAACATCGAAAGAGCTTGATTAAGGTACAAGTCCTACTGGATTTCCTATTGGAGTGGTTCTTGAAGTCTTTGGTACTAGTTTTATCCAAGGATGTTGCAACTTTGAGAGTGTTTTCAGAAGAGGAGGCAATAATGAGATTGAAATAGCACGAACTGATTTACTCTCAGTCTGTCTTACTCTATAAGATTTTTCTAGATGTGCCATGGTCCATCCTTGACAAGGCTAGAAATTTTTTTGGACCACATGCCTGTGGTATATTTGGTTCAGCACAAGGAAAGTCCACCGATCTATTGTCAAATCAATTGGAACAATTGTTGATACAACAGATAGCAGCCAACCAGACTCTGGTTTGGTTGTTTCCCCTACCCAAACGTCAGGCATACAGAGTGTGTAGTCACCGAACCTGAAGGCCAACCAACAACCTCAAAGAAAGAAAAAAACAATGAAACAAGAAGGGTAAAGAGGATAAGAATCCTAATAACAATGTTGGCGGGGGAAACACAAAGAAAAGAAAGTTGAAGTATCCATGTAACCTTTTCATATAAGACCACCCAACTCACTTGTTCCCTTGACTTGTGAAGGCCCAGAAGTTATTGGCGCAGCAGCAACCTGCTATTTTGACAAACCCATTTCCACATGGGAAAAATATGACTCAAGCCTCATATTCTTTGAGCGTGGATGGGGGAAGTCAGGGACCCCCCGCGTCTACCTCGGTCGCGAACGTTTACATTATGAAAGGTGACACTTATATAGAGACTAGAGAACATGATTATGGAATGTTGGAATCTGTCAAGAAGGGTAAAGAAGCCACAAACCCACCTGTTCCTCTCCAGATCGAGAAGATGATGGGTGAAACAATGACATGAATCCCAAAAGGTGTGTTCAAGAAAGATTCACATAATCTAAATGCAAGGGTTGTCCAAAACTATTCTGTGGTGGAATATTTGTCACAAAACCCTTGCACTATGTTTTCTTTGGAGGACCTCCAGAGCTTCCCTTCATAGATAAAGGCTCTGTTGTCAGCCTTGGGATCTATAGAAACTTGTAATATGGGAGGGATCATTCTCGATCTAACCAAATGGAAATGTCATATCCCTTACCATGTTGCATTTCATATAGTAGTTGTAACATCTTTCTCTTGTGCACTGAGCGAACTTATTCCTTGAGGACACTTGCTTGCAAGTGATCAGGATTATTATAATATTGGCCATTTGATTATGATTATGAGGCATTATGATACAATGATATGTTATTTTGTTGTATTGACATAGACAGGTGCTATCGACTGGGTTCTCCTGAGTGTGTAAGACTTTGGACCTCAAGGATGCATAGGCATTCATGAAACCCCTTAGAATCCAGATCGAGTCAGGGAGTGGACTATTGGGGTTTGATTGTTGTTGATATTTCATATGTACATATGATTATATGTTATGATGAATGATTATTATTGCTGACATGATTTTTTGATGATGCAGGTTGATGATAGCTTGTCAGCCAGAATCACATGTGGAGTAGAGGGGTCACGCACAAAAACCAGAGACTTGAGGGAGAGGTGTGGACAACATCCCTACCACAACCTAATAGCACTCCCGCCATGGATCGAACTATAGGTTAATGATTACCTAGTTCGAGAAGACCCATGATACCATGAGGGCAGACTGCGACATTCGTTCACGATGATTCTAAGGGGTGCGCAATAGGGTAGGGGCCTTATTCCTTAGAGGTCCTTAGTCTCCCACAATATCACTGACCCTTATTTCATTTTTTTGTGATATAGTGTTTTGTGACATAATGGTTGTTGTTTTTACATATTGTTAGGAGGAAAATCACTCTATGGCATGGGGAAACCACAATAGACGGAATGACTACAAAAATCAACTCTAATCCCAAGTATGCGATATAAATGTAAATCCCAACAAGAAAAGATAAAGATCCTATCTCATCTAGACGTTCGATGAAGAACATCATTGAGCACACAACTCAAAGATTTATACTTGCAACTTGTCCTCAACAACAAAGATATGCAATCATATGGTGATAATATATAAATTTAGCACATACAATAGAATATTCCATTAAAATTCATAAAAAATACGCCCATTGAATAATAATTCACAAATATTTGCAAGACATCAATTTGACAAGATAAGAGTATTTCTATTAAAATATCATCAAAAAAAGTATACGAGTGATAAACTTTCATCTCAAAACCTCTCAAAATCGAGAAACTAAGTCCCTTATAGATGGTCCTTCACCACTTCAATCCTCCACCAAAGGAAAGCTCATATAATAGATACAGTGAGGTTCTCCATCAGAGAGGGAACAACTTGGGGGCTGAAAAATGTGTTCAAACTTTAAAGGACAAAGGGATGCAGACTCAATGTGAAGTGAACATTTCTCCCAAGTATCTTTTCTCTCAAAATTTGAATTCTCTCCCCTTCCACATATTGGATATGGCCCATTTATAGCCTTCAAATGGAACTGAAGGGCCGAGTCAAAACATTTCCAGTATATGGAAGGTCAAGGATAATGGATCTCATGACATGACATGGAAACTCAACACAATTTTTAATTTTAGCACCAAACTCGATGTACATGGGCTGTAGTGGTCCAGTTTGTGTATACATGTGATGTCTAACTTGTAGGGCGCATATATGTGGAAAAACATGATTTTTAGTTCTAGGAAGTGCAAAAGGGGACTTCAAGTCTGCATAGGGAAATGGAAAATGCCTTTTGAGCAAGTTGCATGGGGTGAGGAAAATATTGCTATAACAGATGCCCCCTAATGTGTAAGGTTAGAGGAGTATATGCAATGGACAAAATATATTATAATTCCTAGAAGTGGAGTAATGGAGATCCGACTAGACAAACTAGTTTCTCATAAGAATATTACAATCTGTCATGGCTTCCAATTTGAATTACACTGCAGATCTATGTGTAAATATACCAAACATTTGTTCATGAACATGAATAGGCAACGCAAAGTAGATACGTGCCATAGGATTTCATAGTCACGAACAAGGCCCAGTGAAAACCAGTCTCAAAATCAATCTGAAGATATATGTATACAATGGAGTACAATTTGATCTCCCATGATCATTGAATTCATATAGGTATTGGTCCAATGAATGATATCAACCAATTATGAAATATATATGCCAAAGGTGCAATTCTATATCATGTGAATAGAGGAGTTAAGGTCGAACACAACGAGACTTTGTTTGATTAACGGTCATTAAGGTATAATATTACCAAACACGAGACAACCTATCAATAATGAAAGTAGGTATTAAGGCACTGAGTACATTCTTACAAGTGTGAATAAAGGTGTTGAGGTCGAACACTTGAAGAATCCATCGATCATGAGACATTAATGTATTACCAATTGTCGATGGCGGGAGAACCTATCACTGATGAATGAAAGCCTCTAGGTACTCATAGGACTATAGGCATTGTTTCCGGAATAGATGAGCTGAAGTCGATGGAAGGAGATTCATTGAAAGGAGAGCATTAAAGAATCTCTCATCAGTCAGCACGAGGTACAAAGTAATAACTTCATGATTTGGAGGAACTTGAACAAAGAGGATGTTCATGAACCAACGACCCTGTGCATATTTCTCATGCACTAGATGCAAACAGTGCATGAAAATACTCTTGGAATAGTAGAAAATAATGAAAATTGTTGACAAAGGCGTGGAAACCACCAATAAGGATAATGGCATCGAAGACATTGCACGAATATCGTACATCAGGATTACGGACATTACACAAGTTTCAACACCTTTATCAATAACAATATATTTGATGGTATACTTCGAGTAATAAACATGGATTTGAAAGGACACATGGTAAGGAAAGCGAGGATTAACATCTGTGACATCAAACTTGGTAACCATAGAGCCACACAGGTCTAGAGATCCTAACACAGATAATAAGGCATTCCTCTGTGAAGTACACATCTGGAGTATCTCTAAAGATGACATCACACAAGGAGTTTGATCTAGATCCTCGATAATTGAGTAGTTTTGGGTAGCTCTAGCATTAGGGTTGTGAGTAGAGAATTTTAGTACTCCATTCAGAATACGAGGCAGAGGATCTAGATTTTTTATCTGCAAAGGTGTTTCCAAACGAGGGGGAGACTCTATAGACGGAACATTATGTGAATACCCGTAATCGCAAGATCGAGTGGCTACATTAATCTGATACTTGACCATATTTACACATAGATGATCTCCTTCATGCATCGAAGGGTTTTGATTCCCACTCACCACATGTACAACATTAGAGGAGATCTAGGTGATGTGTTGATTGTGCAGAAATGGATTAGTCATCACAACATGTGGTTTTGATAAGAGCCTCACAACTTCCTCAAGTTTGGGGCATAAGTGGGTAAGGTGATCATCTATACAAATTTTACAAGGAAACTTCACATTCCTCTTTTATTTCTTTCCCTCACCATCATTATCGTTCTATATATCAATGTTAACGTTGTCCTTTGGTTTATTTTTATTATTATTCCTCCCACCCTTACGATTATTACCACATCCTTTCCTTCTATTCCCTCCTGATTCCTGGTTACCATTCAGGTTGGTTGACGACTGTACATAATGCACATCCACCGACTGAGTGGGAGTGGAGGACACAAATGAATATTTTTATACTACATTCTATATTAGAGACAATAGTTTCAATTGTTTAGTCACCAATTTTGTATACTTAGTATTTGTAGATCCTATAATTCCATCGACATGAGGCCCAAGATTTTGTCTAGGATCATAGTTTGACCTTGGTGCATTAGGAATAATTTCGTATAACATCCCAGATTGAGAATATATGAGATATAATTGTTGGGATTTGAAAATAGCTTCCTCTTAATATTTTACCCAAGATGTACAAAACATCCTTCAAAATATAAGGTAATAAAGACTTATGAAACCATTCCAATAGGAACTCTGGAGGAATGTAGGCTTTGATCAACCTCTTCCTTCTATGCCACTCTTGGATGTGATATGATATATGGGTGGATTTTTCCTGGAGGAGGGCCGAAAAAATTTCTATGAAGGAATCATAACGAATTGACAACTGGAAGTGGTTGAGAAAGACTAAAACCATTTGATTAAAATTCTTGTATGTTCCCCCTGGTAGCTCTATGTACCATTTCGTTGCAACCTCCATGAGGGTGTGTTTAAAAAATATCAAATGAATAGGATCATTGTTAAGGGAATTGGAAGAGAACCAAAGGTGAAAAGTAGTGACATGATCACCAAGATCCTCACCAGTCTTTCCCTCAAATTTTAGAATATCTGACGAAATCTTGGTGGGGAAGTGGGGCCATGAAGGATCATGATGCACTGGGTCATTCATTAATCTTGAAAATTCTGGAAAATTAATCTTGGCCAGAAAATGGAGACGAGGTTGCAGCATCTAATCCCATGCTCCGGGAAATATTGATGTTGAGGAATCACAATCCAGCTATTAGAAAAATAGGATCGTAGAGAAATAAAATAAAACA
>JASDQU010104178.1:2807-21892 GCA_032191745.1 Picea mariana | reverse complement strand
CACTCATTGTAACTTTCTCTTCTTTATCTCATAGTCTCCTCACTTAGAATACAATATTTGGAATGATACATAGTTGAAATACATTTCCCTCATAAAAGAGGGTTTCCTTCTAGGGAAAAAAACCCTAACATAACTTCTACCGTCATATCTGCGACCTTATAATGAATGGTCCATATTTACAATTAAATTACAATATAAATTTACAATACAATTTTTCCTTTAGGGGCTTCACCCCTGAACCCCCATCGGGGAATGTTGTCCTCGGAACCCCCGCTAGGGTCCCTCTTTCCCTTGGACCCCCCAGCCGGGGGGATGGACCCCCTAGACCCTGCATAGGGGGTAACCCTCCTCTACACTCCCCCACGTGGAGGAGTGTACATTATTTCAGGGTGTAAAGTCTTCATGGGGTATAAACATGATTGGAAAAAAAAACCTCTGAATCAGAAAGATAATCAGGCTCCACAACCAACAATCTCCCACTTGGAGACTGATCTCAACAACTCCACCATCGTTGTATCTATTGTACTATGATCCTTCTTGGACCTGGAAAATTTATCATCTTCATCTTCATGCTTGAAGACCAACTGAAACTGATAAAGAACTCAGTTTCTCCCTAGTTACTCCCTTTTTTAACATGTCTGTAGGATTTTGGCTAGTGTGTATCTTTTCCAACTTCAAAATTCCATCTTCCAAGATGGATCATATGAAATGGTACCTAAAATATTCAAAGACTGAGTTCTTTTCAAGATTAATGGCACTCTCACTGTCACAGTACAACTTGTTATTCTCCTGCTTCTTTCCCAATTCCTCCATAAACCTCTATAACCAAATCATTTATTTACTATCCTCTATATCAACAACATACTCTGCCTCTGTTGTTGAAAGTGAAACAAAATTTTGCAGTTTCAAAATCCAAATTACTATTGTTCCACCTATTTTAAATACATACCATGTGGTGCTCCTCATGCTATCTTTATCACCTGCCATATATGAATCAACATGTCCCTATAGAACAATGTATGGAACTTCAAAACATAATGCATGAGTAGACATGCCTCTCAAATACCAGAGAATTGACTTTACTTCCTCCCAATGTTCTTTACCTAGATTGTTCATATACCTTCTCACAATTCCCATTGCATGTGCAATATCTGGTCTTGTGCAAATGATCACATACATCAAGAAGCCAAATGTTGATTAATAAAGGACCTTGGACATGTATTCTATCTCCTCCTATGTCTTGCGAAACATCTCCTTAGTTAATTTGAAATGGATGGAAAAATGTGTACTAACTGGTTTTGCATTCTTCATTCTAAACCTCTCCAACACCTTCTCTATCTACTCACCCTGAGACAATGTCAATTTGTGATTTTTCATGTCTCTTTTTATTCTCATACCAAGAATTTTCTTTGCAGCACCAAAATTCTTCATCGTAAATGAATTAGATAATTTCTTCTTGAGAACATTTATATCCTACATATTAGACCCTGCAATAAGAATGCCATATACATACAATATAAAAATAATATAGCTTCCATTTTCTAGCTTTTTAAAATAAACAAAGTGATTAGATTGACATCTACTATAACCTTGTTCTATCATAAACTTGTCAAATTTCAATACCACTGCGTTGGAGCTTTCTTTAGGCCATACAAGATCTTCTTCAACCTTCATACCAAATTCTCCTTCCCTTTGACCTCATACCCCTGTGGATGTTGCATATAAATATGTTCCTCCAAATCCCCATGGAGAAAAGATACTTTTTATATATAATTGTTCAATATGAAAATCTTCTACTGCCACAAGACTTGAAATAGTTCTAATTGAACTCATTTTAACAATAGGAGAAAATATTTCATCAAAATCTATACCTTTATTTTGTGCAAGCTCCTTTACAACAAGTCTAGTCGTGTACTGTGTTTTTCGTCCATATTCTTCCTTCAAATTGTAAGCCCGTTTATTCTACAATGCTCTTTTTTCTATAGGAAACTGAAACAAGTCCCAAGTCTGGTTATTTTCCAAGGACTCCATTTTGTCTTTCATGCCTTGCTCCCACTTCTTTTTGGTGTATTCCTGCATTGCCTCTTCATAACATTTTGGTTCACCATAATTAGTCAACAATAAATAACACAATTAAGGAGATTATCGTTAAGGGGGTCTACTTAACCTGGTAGATCTTTGGACAACACTTGCATGAGTTTGAGGTATCTTCTAATCCCGTTGTTGTACATTTTGATTTTCTAGTACCTTTAGAGTTTCTTTTTTAGTGATCTCATAAAGCACTATGTATTCTAGTTTTTCTTTTTCCTGTTTCTTTTCCTACAACTGATCTTTATACATGACCTTCTCATTGAATATGACATCTCTACTCCTAATTATTTTGTTATTTTCATAATCCCATAAGTGATAACCAAAATCATTAACACCGTATCCAATAAAAGTACACTTCTTGGATTTTTCCTCAAGCTTTGTTCTATTTTCTTTATCAATATTCACAAATGATTCACAACCGAAAGTCTTCAAAAAAGAATAGTTTACCCTTTTACCTGTCCATGAATCCTCTAGAATCCTACCATCCAAAGAGATTAAAGGTCCTATGTTTATTAATTAAACAACAATATCTACAACGTCTTCCAAGAACTTTAAGGGCAAACCAGCATGTAATCTCATACTCCTTGCACACTCCATGATTTTCCTATTCATCCTTTCTGACACGCCATTTTCTTGTGGTGTTCCTGGAAATGTCTTCTCTCTACGAATTCCATGGTATGAACAATAATCATCAAACTTCTTGCTACAATATTCACCTCCATTCTATGATTTGAGACACTTCAACCTTTTTCATGTCTCATTCTCAACCAAATCTTTCCATTTCTTAAAAGTATCAAAAACATCATATTTTTGTTGAATGCAATAAAACCAAGTTTTTCTAGTTGCATCATCAATAAAAGTAAGATAATAATGAGATCCACCAAGAGATGATACATGATTTGGTCCCATACATTTGTATACACAAGATCTAACCTTTCACTCTTCTTTTCTTTTTCGACTCTGAGAAATATGACTCTCTTTTGTTTTCCATAAACACAATGCTCACATAAATCCAAATCAATTTTTTTAAGATATGGAAACAATTTTTTTTGTGAAGTATTTGCACCCCCTTCTCACTCATGTTTCCAATCCTATGATGCCGTAGTGTTGTATCCACTCTTGTAGAAGCTAAAGAGATAGAAGAGTCAGTATTACCAGTACATAAATACAATGTACCTACCTTCTCTCCTTTTGCTAACACCAATGATCCTTTGGTGACCTTCCACACCTTATCTATAAATATGGATATACAACCTTAAATTTCCAACTTCCCTATTGAAATTAGATTTTTCCTTAGATCTGGAATATGTCTTACCTCTTTCAGAAACCATTGGTTTCCATTCATTTCCTTTATTTTTACCTTCCTCATTCCAACAATTTTTCATGGTGCATCATCACCCAAATGAACATGTCCAAAATCACGTTGAACATAATCTAGAAATTGTTTCCTATGGAGTGTGGCATGAAATGAATCTCAATATAATACCCAGGACTCAGAAATATTATCTACAAAAAAAATCAAAGCATCTTGTAACACATCACATGTTACATTTGCTTTCTGATTTTTCTCTTGATGTCCATCTCTTTGTTTCTTTGGAGCTCTGCAATATTTCTTCATATGTCCTTTCTTCCCACAATTCTAGCACTCTATCTTGCCAAATATGGATTTGGATCTTCCCTTCATAGAATTCCCGCGGTTCCATGAGCTCTTTCCTCTATCATTTTGTCTTCCCCTTATCTCCATGTTTAACACATTACCTGATGTCTCACCTGTGCTTTTCTGTCGCATTTCCTTGCTAAGGATAACACCAAAAACATCATCAAATTTTAAAGTATTTGAACCAAAGACATAGTTACTTACATCCATGACCAAATTGTTCCAGCCTTCTGGCAATGAGCACATGATTAGAAGATCCCTGAACTCATAATCAAAGTCCATTTTTATAGAAATTAGTTGATTATTAACCGTATTAAATTCGTTTAAATGATCTGCAACAGACCCACCTTCTGACATCTTTATATTAAATAATTTATTCATTAGAAATACCTTATTGGACATTGATGGTTTTTCATATAGTTTAGCCAATGCATCCATAAGATCCTTCTTTGTCTTTTATTTTGAAATATTGAAAGACACTGATGTTGCCAGGATTAGCCGTATCATTCCTAGTGACTTTCTATCAAGAACCTCCCATTCTTTGTCCTTCATGGTCGTCGTCTTCTTTTCTATTCCACCCAATGGTAGGAATAGATCCTTTTGATATAAATAATATTCCATTTGCATCTTCCATAACTGGTAGTTTTTGTTGTTAAATTTCTTGACCCTAAATTTTCCATCTTCCGCCATTTCTCCCACTCGAAACATGAACCCTCTTTTCCCGTGAGTTACCTTTCTCTATGATACCAGTTGTTATAAAAATAGGATCACGGAGAAAAAAATAAAACAAATACAGAAATAAAACACAGAAGATACAGAACACATTAGAGATTGAGATATACGTGGTTCACCCAATGTGGGATATGCCCACCAGAGAAATTACCAGGTCCTTCCTCTATTATTATCTAGCAAATGAAGGGATACAACCTACAACACACTCGTTGTAACTTCCTCTTCTTTCTCTCACAATCTCCTCACTCATAATACAATATTCGCAATGATATGTAGCTGCAATACATATCCATCATAAAAGAGGGTTTCCTTCTATGGGAAAAAACCCTAACATAACTTCCAACATCATATTTCTGACCTTATAATGAATGGTACAAATTTACAATGAAATTACAATATATGTTTACAAGACAATTTTTCCTTTAGGGGTCGGACCTCGTAGAGGGGTTAACCACCCTTTGCATTCCTCTGCGTGGAGGAGTGTGCATTCTTCCATGGTGTAAAGTCTTCATGGGGTATAAACACAGCTAAAAAAAAATACCTCTAGATAAGGAAGATAATCAGGCTCCACAACCAACACCAACCACAGTTCTAGTATGCACCATGGCCCTATCTGGTATGGTAATACCCTCCAAATTGATTCATAATAGGTTGTGTGGGAACCATCCCAATAGGAATGTTATTATGACGGTTATAAATATTGACCCCAACTAGAGTGGATCTAGGATGGGTGGTGCCCATAGCATGAAACTGACCTCCCTTAGGTGGAAATCAGGAGGATGGAGGTGGATTCATCATGCTAAATGTGTTGGTCATAATCAGTGTGGAGGAGGAAGGTGTAAAGGAAAAACCATAGGCAACAGCTTGTCTACACAGTTGATTACTCCATCCAAGAGCATTATGACTAGAATTAGACCCAGGATGATAAGGAGGTTGGCTTCCAACCGTAGGAGTATTTTGGGGAATATGTTCTCCACCAAATGAGAGTGGAATATGAAAAGGAGCCATGCCCCCAAGTCCAATACTAGGATTTGTATTATTCATTTGAATGGAAGAAAAAAGTTGTGATGTCATATTCGGCATACCAAAAGAGAAAGGGTTAGATACTAAAGGAATGGACCGAATATTGTATCCGAGTGTACCAAAAAGAGACCCAAAAGGGTTCATTACTATGGTTTGAGTACCATACATATGTCGGATAAGAGTGAATATGGGAAACTATGGCACTACAACCGTAATGGTTGAAGGAGTCGAAGGAGTTCCATTAACTACATTAGGCATGGAATTCGAAGGACTCCCAATATCATTTTGACTCGACTCAGTACTCATACTTGTATGATCACAATTCTGGTAAGTGGAGGTGTTTGTACCATGTTTGATAAATTTATGACTTTTAGAATGAAAAGACTCAAGATGCAGTGTTAAATTTAAAAAATGACGATACCTGTGAGGAATTTGGTGTGGCTCCATGATGACTCTAGAGTCAAGATATAAAAACAAATCCTAAGGCAAACTAACAATCAAAGAGCATACCAAAATAAACAAAAATGCCAAATGCACACAAACAAGATATAGTGGCTGAAAAGGGGCCTCCCTCACTAGAGTAAGTATTCTTTTCCCAACAGGGGCCTAAGAATCCCTTCAAAATATCATAGGTATCAAAATCGGTTATAAGGGACCTCGTGGGCTTAACAACGTAGTTGGTCAGATCCCCCTGGAGAGCTAATCCTCCATAAATGATATGTGTTGTTAGACCCTTATCTGACTCAGGGTACCTGTAGAATAACCTATGCAAGTAACCTATGTGGCTACATATGTAAAGAAACTGAATCCACCACAATATAACCAATGAGCAGGGAAACAATTGTAAGTGAATTCCACCCTATGGGCAAGGTAACAAAGCCCAAAATATTGAAAAAATTGCCTCTTTGGGAGGCAAATGTACTAGAAATGCCCCCAAATACAAATAGATCCACAAAAATATATTCAACGCTAAGAAGGTATTAGAGGGATATCTCTTCAGCGAACTTTGCGTGACCTCATGCTTAACTTTGGCATGAGCGGAGCCTCCTGACGTCACTAATTACACAATGGATTTCACCACTCCCTGGTCAAACACATACATTGAGTATAGTAGCCTTGGATAATTTTACTCACAAAATCTTAATCCAAGGCTCTATATCCTATGTTATTTTGTGTACCCTGAAAAAGAAAATCGTTTCTAATTAATTTTAAATTTATCAACATTACTTTTAATAGATTTTTTTTCTCAAAAGATGTGGTCGTGAAATTGATGATGTTATGACTTAGCAAATTAAATAAATGAATATGAACATAAAGCTAAGTCCTAATATTCAATTCTCAAAAAATGATAAGCTTTTCAAAATGAAACTTTCAATTCAACTCTGCAATTGAAAATAAAATGAAATCTTTCATATATGTATCAAGATCAATACTAAACAACCAAAAGAGAAAATTCCAAAATGAAAAATGTATATTTTTGTATTTTCAATATACAAAAATGAAAATGCAAGGAGTGGATAACAACTTGATATATAGACCCTACTGCAAGAAAAAGAAAAAATCCAAGCATGATACCAAGAAGCAATCACTCATACCAAGATGCAAGGACAACCAATGGAAAAGATGATGAGAAAGAAAAAACAGCCCAAAAATTCAACAATAAAAATGTTTCCTATCACTCTTCAAGCACTCAACATTTAGCAAAGAGACCCAAGAAGACTCAACAAGCATCAAAACTCACCCAACGAGCATCAAACTCAACAATTAAGCTAAAAACGTTGATGTACATGATTTTTTAAGGAAAAACCGCGTATGTACGCGCCCTATAGAATGAAAACTTGCATATGTACACGCCCTATAGAATGACAACTCGCGTATGTACACATCTATCAAGGGAAAACTTGCGTATATGTATTAAAACACTTGCAGAGTAAGGATAAGGCCAAGAAACTCATATACAAAGTTAAAATAGGCTGTCAAGAAATCAGGCGATAAGAGAACTCAAGCTACCAGAGAGAAATCAAAAGAGAAAAACACTCCAAACCCCCAAAATAGAAGATTCAATCACAAGTATGGTCACCAATTATGTTATGAGGAAAATAAACTATGGCATGGGGTAAACCATAATTGACAGAATGACTGCAGAAATCAACTCTAATCCAAAGTATGCTATATAAATGTAAATGCCAACAAGGAAAGATAAAGAGGCTACCTCGTCTAGATGTTCGATGAAGACCACCGTTGAGCACACAAATCAACGATTTATATGTACAAATCGTCCTCAACAACCAAGATACACAAGCATATAGTGATAATATATAAATTTAGCAGATACAAAAACATAATCCATTAACATTCATAACAAATACGCCCATGGAATAATAATTCAAATATTCACAAGACATCAATTGGATGAGAAACGAGTATTTCTATTAAAATATGATCAACAAAATTATACAAGTGATAAAATTTTGTGTTGTAACATATCAGAACCGAGAAACTAAGTCCCTTCCTGATGGGTCTCCACCACTTCAATCCTCCACCAAAAGAAAGCTCATATAAGAGAGAAAATGAGGTTCCCCATCGAAGAGGGAAGAGCTTGGGATGCACACTCAATGTGAAGTGAAAATTTCTCCACAACATCTTTGCTCTCAAAAGTTGAATTTTCTCCCCTTCCATGGTTTGCATATGGCCCATTTATAGCCTTCAAATGGAACTGAAGAACCGAGTGAGAACGTTTTCAGTATATGGAAGGTCAAGGATCATGGATCTTGTGACGTGACATGGAAACCTGACATAATTTTTAATTTTTATCACCAAACTTGATGTACAGATGTTGTAGTGTTGCAACGTGCATATATGCATGTTGCCTAACTTGTAGGGCGCGAATATGTAGAAAAGTATGATTTTTATCTCTGGGAAGTGCAAAAGGGGACTTCAATTCTACATAGGGAAATGGAAAAGGCCTTATGACCAAGTTGCATGGGGTGAGACAAATCTTGACATAACAACTATTTTATGGTATTTCAACAAATTTTGACTATCGAATTCTTTAATTTTTTTTCAAATTTTTGTTACTTAGTAAACAAAATCCTAAACACAATATGACTTAAATTTTATTTTAAATTTTGAGAAAACAATTTTGAATTATGATTGTATAATTAAAAGAGTAAAAACAATGTAAGAAAGAGAGAACCAAATTTGGAAAATATTTTTTATACAATCTGTTATCATCATAACAATTATATACGAAACACAAGTTTTAGATTTAGTAGGGGACTAAAACAGTGTAGAGATATGGTGCGATTTGGAGGACTGGACTACATCTTGCGGAAAAGGGAAAAAATAGAGGAAGCACTAAAGGAGGAGGGGTTCGATGGACTATCGATCTAGAAACATCCTATATCGATGACTAGGACACATATCGGGCGATGAAGTACCGCGAAGGATAAATTTTTGAGAGAGGGCCGAGGAAAATACCACGGTTTCAAAACGAGGACATGTGACACCCCCTAAAAAATATCGGGGGGAAAATAAGGTGAACACAAAACCGCTCAACCACGCCCCGATGTCATGTGTTGAAAAATCATTTGATATGCATCACTTCTATAGATCATGTAAAAAAGGGGAAGATTTAACGACTTAAATAGTCACATCAGTACCATTGCTCGAGTACTTTACGTTGCAAAAAGTTGGGTAAGCATTGCCAGAGAGATGATCCAAAATCTCATCATTTGAAGCTGACAACCGAGTGTGATAGGTCGTAGCTCAGACAAGTACCATCGTCAACATTCTATGATTAAACACTCGATGGCAATCGTCCTCTAAAATATAGATAGATTTATCCTGTTTTGAGAAATTGACGTTCCTTTCTCAATGAAGTAATTAATAAGATTAGGGAGACAAGTGTGATTTTTTCTATGAAATTGGGAAAATGGATCAAGCTAATCAAACATCCCCAAGCAAAATAGGATTTTCAACTAACATGGTGAATTCATCAATCAGTAAGAAAGAAAGGTCGATTGCACATATATTAGAAACAAAATTCCATACAGATCTTGTGACAGAGCCAAAATCAGAGGTCGGACTATCATAAGGGATTTAATTATCAACGAACACACGGATGGGTGCTACAAGAGGGTAGTGAGGAGGAAGCAGAGCAAGGGACATGAAACAATGATTAGAGCTGAGGTGGTTGAGAGCGTCGGGGAAAACCAACCGGTTTGGTTAAGTTCTCTAAAGGAAGAAATTGCTAATCTGGAATTAGTTCGCTGAATTGAGTACGTTTCAAAAACATTTGAACATATGGATTTCAACAAAAAACTTGGGCATATGTTAGTCATGTTTTTAAATCTCCCTATAAAGTAGGAGAACTGTCGTTACTCCTTTTTGTAACCGACCCCTATCTTTAGAACTGTGGGGAAGTTTAGTCGTTGTGAATCCCACATGTAAATCCTCTATATATATATATATATATATATCATCCCAACGATATAGAAAGGACAGATCGAAGAGGGGCCTGCCTTCATAGCAGAAAGATTTTGTAAATTTCTAGAGCCAAAGTGAATATACAAAGCAGCTGCATTTTCAACTGTTTACGAAAATATTCTAATAGCTATGATATGAGTTCTGTTTTCTCTCATAGTATGTATTCCTCGTGTATTTGAAATACATTTTCGTTTTCCTCTTTTTAAATTGGAGAATTAAAAGTCTAGAATTCACCTCATGGCGCCCTCGACTTAGCAATTCAAAATTATGCAATTCTCTCCTTGACTAACTCAAAATTTATCTAAATATTCTCTGATGTAGTTATGTGTTTTTCCTTTTCTTCTATCTCCATGCAAATTTCAATATAAAACTCAGACTCATTGCCTCATTTAACCTTTTTCCTCTAAATAGCTCTAATGACTTGCCACTGTTTTATTCATTTTTCGACTCCATAGCCCCAAAAATCAACCCCTCCCTTTGCCAACAACTTTAAAAAAACCACAAGACAAACCAAATATAGCCATTGATTTCGAAAGAGATATCAAGTGACATGAGAGAGCCCTCTCTGTGTTGAGTAGGCTAGTGCTTCAGCTCTAAAGTAGGTTGAAACAGTTACCTCTGTCATTTTTCTATCAACCGGACAAAATTTATAGAGTGCTAACATTCTGGCATCATTGTCGGGGACGTAATTAAAATTGTTTCCTTGGGAAAGAATGACATGGTTGAGTTCTAAGGTCTGGGAGTAGCAGACACTTAGGCACATATTAGTTGTATTCATTCTCTGGCGACTCCACCCATCAAAAATTAGTTTGAAGGTGATTCCACTGGTAGAAGAGTCCATAAATTTAAATTTTCAAATCGCGACTCCACTCTCAATGTAGAATCCAGCTTCTAAAGAATTATTGGCAAATCCACCCAAGATTAAAATGTAATTCAGAGACTCCAATGGAAGATGATATCCCTTGATAGAGGTATGAAAAGGCATTATGGAAGAAAACAAGTGTTTAAAATTGGATTTTTTCCAAGGCATTTCATTGTTTGTTATAAGTTGCCTCTGGTCCTTTCCTGAACATGCTAGAATTTTTTTTTTTCACCTACTACATGCAAATAATGATCATGATAATCCTAAAATCGCATATCCTCCTCTTAATATTATACAAATATCTCCTCAGTTTATTATTGACTTCGATCAAAATTTCCCACCTGAACCATGTGATAACCATGACCAAGTTGATGAGCCCCATAAAGCCAAGGATGATATCTCACCTCCTGTACTTGATCCAACATCCTCCAAGACTTAGCATAGATACAGACCCTTAAAACTACCCAATGTCCTCCACGATTTCCCTCCAAAGTACTATGAGTACCTACCTGTGTTTGATGGAGATCTTGGTGCCATCATAGCTGAGAAACACATCCAAGGGTTTGATCATTTTATAGTTTTTTTTTATATTGACCATGATGATGTTTGTATGAGGGCCTTCTCTCAATCCTTGAAAGGGGACACCAAATACTGGTTTAAACATTTGCATCGAGAGACAATTAGCTCATGGGAGGAATTGAAGAATGTCTTTTTAAATTTTTGGGGCAGGAATAAATATTTGGATCTACATCTTACAGAGTTCTATGCCTTAAAAAGGATAGGAACCTATTTCCATTCATTCATTTGAAAGTCAAAATGACCATCCTTAAGCAAATTTCCACAAAGCTGGTAAAGCCACATTAGTATTATTTAATGAATAGGAAGCTTGTTTTTCTGTCTTAGCTCCTAAAAAGGGAATATCTTTTCATGTGTTTCATAATCCCATGGCACGTCATACAGAGAATTTTTATAATTAGAATCTACAGATGATAGTAGGTTGCAAGCTTAAGGATAAAGGGAGTGGAAAATCAATGTCAGTATTAAATATGGGTCACTTTACACCAGACAATATTCTTCAACCACAATTGTCTTATGTTTCAAGAAACTATTACTTCAATACTTCTCAGCAAACCTATCAGTCTCTCAATTGCCATCAACGGGTTAAATCTCATAAAAACAAGAATGTAGTGGAAGGGGTGAAACATGATAGTTGTTTTGTGCATGTTTTAGAAGATCCATTTGCAGTTTTTTTGGAGTAATTAAATAGTCCAAATGTTTTTTTATTTTTTGAGATTTGGATTTATGGATGAATTTTTGAATGAATTATCACTAAAAAAGATTTGGAACAAGCAAATGCCAAGAAAAAAACAGTGGATAAAATGTTTTCATGACTCCATTAGCATTATGATTTCACCTAATTAAATGTTCATTTCAATAGTTGAGGTAGGTAGGAGTGTGAGAATAAGATTGTTGGTAAAAAAAAATTCAGTTTGGATTCCCAGTAGTGTGTACAATCAGATTTTAACAGTGTATTCAGTATCTGGTTAAGAATAGTGTGCAAAGTTCGGTTTTCAACAAATGTTGGTGACAGGTCAGGGAAGAACACATATGTATGTTGTGTGAACAACCCAGTGAAGAAGGCACCTGGTCTATAGTTCTTTGCTACCTCGCAGGGAGGATAGAATCCCCATTTGGAGCCTATCTTATCATCATAACAATTATATATGAAACACAAGTTTCAGATTTAGTAGGGGACTAAAATAGTGTAGAGATATGGAATGATTTGGAGGATTGAGCTAGATCTAGCAGAAAAGGGTGAATATAGTGGAAGCACTAAA
Organism: Picea mariana; assembly: GCA_032191745.1. NCBI lineage: Eukaryota > Viridiplantae > Streptophyta > Pinopsida > Pinales > Pinaceae > Picea > Picea mariana. Next base: position 9,201 of record JASDQU010104178.1, on the reverse strand, counting down.
GGAGGAGGGGCCCAACGGACCATCGATCTTGAAACAACCCAGATCGAGGGCCACAAAACATATCAAGCAATGAAGTAGCGCGAAGGATAAATTTTAGATGGAGGTCTGGGGAAAATACCATGGTTTCAAAACAAGGACATGTGACACCCCCTAAAGAATATCGAGGGGAAAATTAGGTGAGCGCAAAACCGCTCAACCACGCCCCAATGTCACGTGTTGAAAATTCGATATGCATCAATTCCACAGATCGCGTATGAAATGGGAAGAGTTAACGGCTTATTCAGTCACAACAGTATCATTGCTCGAGTAATTTATGTCGTGCAATGTCAGGTAAGCGCTGCCAGAGAGATGATCTAAAAGCTCATCATTTGAAGCTGATAACCGAGTGTGATAGGCCATAGCCCAGACAAGTAATGTCGTCAGCAGTCTATGATTAAACACTCAATGACAATCGTCCTCTAAAATATAGATAAATTGATCATGTTTTGAGCAATCAACATTCCTTTCTAAACGAAGTAATTAACAAGATCAAGGAGACAAGCCTGATTTTTTATTCGAAATTTGGAAAATGGATTAAGCTAATCAAACTGCCCCCAGCGAAAAAATATTTTCAACTAATATGGCGAATTGATCAAGAGTAAAAAAGAAAGGTAGATTGCACGGATATTAGCAACAAAATTCCATACAGAACATGTGATAGATCCAGAATCAGAGGTCAGATTAAATCTCATCATAAGGTATTTAATCATCAACGGGAACGCGAACGGGCACTACAAGTGGGCAGTGAAGAGTATGTGGAGCAAGCGACAGGAAACAATGATCAGAGATGAGGCGGTTGAGAGCGTTAAGGAAAACCAACCGGTTTGGTTAAGTTCTCTAAAGGAAGAAATTTCCAATCTGGAATAAGTTAGTTGAATTGAGTATGTTTCATAAATTTTTGAACATATGGAGTTCAACGAGAAAACTTCGGATATGTTAGTCCTATTTGTAACTCTCCCTATAAAGTAGGAGAACCGTCATTACTCCTTTATGTAACCGACCCCTATCTTTAGAACTGTGAGGAAGTTTAGTCATTTTGAATCCCACATGTAAATCCTCTATATATATATCATCCCAAGGATATAGAAAGGACAGACCGAAGAGGGTCCTATCCTCGTAGCAGGAAGATTTTGTAAATTTCTAGAGCGAAAATGAATATACAAAGTAGATGCATTTTGAACTGTTTACACAAAGATTCTAATAGTTGTGATATGAGTTATGTTTTATCTCATAGTATGTATTCCTCGTGTATTTGAAATCCATTTTCATTTTCCTCTTTTTAATTTGGAGAATTAAAAGTCTCGAATTCACCTCATGGCGCCCTCGACTCAACAATTGAAAATTATGTGATTCTCTTCTTGACTAACTCAGAATTCATTTAAATATTCTCTGATGTTGTTATGTGTTTTTCCTTTTCTTCTATCGCCATGAAAATTTCAATATAAAACTCAAACTCATTGCCTCATTTAGCCTTTTTCCTCTAAATAGCTCTAATGACTTTCCACTGTTTTATTCATTTTCAACTCCATATCCCCAAAAATCAACCCTGCCCTTCACCAACAACTTTACAAAACCCCCAAAACAAACCAAATCTAGCCACCGATTTCCAAAGAGATATCAAGTTACATGAGAGATCCCTCTCTGAGTTTAGAAGGCTAGTGCTTCAGCTCTAAAGTAGGTTGAAATAGTTACCTATGTCATTTGTCTATCAGCCGGAAAAAATTTACAAAGTGCTAACAAAATCATAGCATCCATATTTGTGAATAGTCCCAAAATCAATGTCTTATCGGTATTATATTGAAAATATTTCATAACTTGTATCGTATTTTCCAATAGTAATAAAAAAAAACAAAAGTTTATAACATTCATGGTTTCCATTGTATTAATATAATTCAATAATGAAAAATGCAAAGACTAAAAATCTAATATAGAAACCTTAGAAAAGGTGTAAAAATCATGCTTAATTAAAGTTTTCAATGTTTAAAAATATGGTCTTTTCATAAAACAATTTTGGAAATTATTACAAATTTAATGTTCAATCCAAGCCACCTCAAAATGAATTAGTGGAAGGTTTGAAAAATAAAGAGGGTGGTGAGTTGCACCTTTCGTCACTGGACTTGTGGCAGGAATCTTCTGAAATCCGAGCAATGGCCATTCTTTGTTTCAACTTGATGATTCTTCCCCTCTTAGTAGGATCCATTTAAACTTGAATAGTGAGAATGGGTTCCTAAAAATACTACCATGGGTATCACCAATCAATTATGGGTTTGTTAAGTGATTCTCACACTCATGCATGAGTGTGAGTGAGAGCTAAGAAGAACCTCATTAGAATTCATTTCTTTCCAATACTACCCATTCCAATTCGATTTAATAGAAACATTATAACAAAAAAATATTCTTGTCGTGAGTTAAAACATTATTCCGATACAATTTTATAAAAACATTATTCCCATACAATTGCATCACACATAGGTTTGGACAATCCCCGTAATCATTCAAAATTTTAACAATGAGCTCGTTGTTGAGAAATCAAATCTTTGCAAACAAATCACCTATCATACATTTGACGGAAGCTAGTTATTTAAATTCATTATAGAAAAAATCCATCACTTAAAGAAAGGTTTGATCTCGAGAGAACCATTCCAACTCGTAAAACCAAAGAAAATAATATGATTCCCTTGAGGGAATTCCTAAAAAAATATTTACAAATCCCTTCATGTCATGGAGAATTTTTTTCTATAGAAGACATAATTTTTTTGTTAAGAAACTTGCAAAATAAAAATACAAGGAAATCAAAGGCTAGCAAGCATAAATATATAAAATTGGAGGGTCTATCCTCATCTCTCACATCCACAAGATCTTTGATTTAGGAGTCAAGTAGGGATTTCGTAAACCCTGGAATCAAAGCCTCATTGTACCTATTTTTAAGAGTGAGGTTAAAAGAAATCCCTCTAATTATAGAACATTATGATTAGCCAAGATATATAGAATTATTTTGGAAAAGAAGATCAGTGTATGGTTAGAAATCCATGGAAAAATAACTAAAATCTAAGTTGGATTTAGGAGGTATTATTCCACTATGGATCACCTTGTTATGTTTAAGATCATTGTGGAGTGCTGAAATAATAAAACTAATATCTTGTGTTGTTTCATTGACTTTGTAAATTTTTTTGGCATAGAGCCCATGACGAACCTTTGGAATAGATTAGAAAATATAAAATTTCTTTTTGAGTTGGTATTTGTTGCAATGAGGTTGTACCAGAATGTTTTTTCCAAGTTTAGGAACACTAAGGGTTGATTGGAGAAATTTCATTGTAATATAGGAGTTGAGAAATGTTGTCCCTTTCCCATACCCTTTTCGGCATATATACTGTCAATTTAGAGGGTTTTTTGGAAGAAGGAGGTTGTGTCAGACCGACTCTAACTGGTATAGTCATCATCCTTTTTCTTTATATTAATGGCATTGTTCTTATGGTGAGGATTCCCTATGCTCTTAAAAAGAAACTATAAATTCTCAAGGATTTATGTTCTAGTAAGGATATGATTGTTAGCTCTGACAAAGTGAAGGTTATAATAATCAAATCCAAAAATATCACTACACTAATTTTGTGTATGGAAATAATAACTTGGAGGAAGTGACATCGTAGAAATATATTGGAATTGAATTTCAGCAAGCTTCATTATAGAAAAACCATTGAGTAAATGATAAATGTAGGGTGGAAAGCTTATTACGGACTTGTAGACAATTGTAATTAGTGGAACTTTGGCTATGGGATAAGGAGAAACTCCTATCAGAGACTTTCATCACTCTTTTTACCTTATATGGTTGTGCAATTTCGGGTTGTAACATCTCTAGAGAATAGTGGAGAATTAAGAGAAAATAAAAAAATTAATTTTAACTTATAATCTAAAAATTAAAATGAATACAATGTTGGCAAATGTTTAACAGATAGCGTATGCTTGTCATTGATGGCAAGTACAATAGTGAAGATTGCAGGATCAGAATGTGCATCGATGGACAAATAGGAACAACATAGGCTTAGGAGGAATTAGTGCAGAGTCGAAATTCTTCCAAGTAAGAAGGATGTGTAAACTTGGAGGAGAAGCGTCGTTGATCGTTGAATCCCATCAAAAATTCCCGACAGCATGAGGGCCGTCAGATATGAATAAAAAAAAGAAGAGCACACGCTGAAGAGAAGGATAGATCTTAGGCATTAGATCTGAGCAAACTTGGAAGCTCGTGAGTGGAAGAGCCGAGGATTTGGTGTTCAAAGTCGCGAGGCTCGAGGACGTGAGGCGACGAAGTGGCGAGAGATTTATAGCCATCCATCTGGGGGGACAGGTGGCGAGAGATCGAGAGATCTCGCGAACTCGGGAGTTTGCAGGTTGAGAGTCGAAACATTGGGTACTCCAAGTCGCGAGGTCGCGAGGTAGAGAGAGAAGAACAGCCATCACATCTGGATCACAGGAGGACCGTTGGATCTGTACGGGGGATCACACGTGGTGAAAGAATGCCATCTCGCTGACTGGAAAGTCAAAGGAACAATTAAGATGCAAGATCACGATTTAATCAAGGACCGTCGGATCACCAAGAATGTGGACCATTGATCTGAGCTCCATCTCGGAGCCTCGCCTATCGCGACTTGAAGTGACGAGAACCTCCATCACAGGAATCGCGAGATGTGAGATTGCGAGAAGATCAGGACCGTCGGATCACCAAGAACATGGAGCGTTGATCTGAGCTTCATCTTGGAGCCTCGCCTATCGAAACTTGGAGTGACAAGAACCCCCATCACAGGAATCGCGAGATGTGAGATTGCGAGAAGATCAGGACCATCAGATTACCAAGAAAATGGATCGTTGATCTGAGCTCCATCTCGGAGCTTCGCCTATCGCGAATGGAAGTGACAAGAATCTCCATCGAAGGAATAGAGAGATGTGAGATCACGATGAGATCAGGACCATTGATTCATCAAGATCATGAATCGTCGATCAAGGTCGATGAAGATAATAAGTTCGCAGCAAAAGTGTGAAACAGGTAAATAACGATGATACCCTTCAGAGTTAATCCAATGGTGCAGGTGAACTTGAACAAGATCGGAGGGATATTGTTGCATGACACAGTGAAACTACCAATAGACATTGATGGTTTCTACTAGAGGATGTGAAGAGACTTCGGTGTGATTTCTAGAGGAGCAGAAGAGTCACATGGAATCTGCCAGTGGAATGAAGACAACTCGTGGAGGCGATTGACAGCTGGATGGGATGGAGGAGATTGACAGTTGGATGGGATTGAGGCTGTAACTGAAACAGAGAAGGTGAGCTAGACTGTCATAGAGAAGACGAAGAGCCTCAACTGCCAGAGAGGCTGAGGAATCTCAGCATAACACCTAGTGATACTGGACACGTGGGGCGATCCACCAGAGAAGCTAAAGAGTCACGATGATGATCAGATAGAGCACTCAAGAGGTGGAGAATAATGACAGAGAGTATGCATGAAGAGGCATGGATAACATTGAATGCACAAGGTGCATAGAAGCTATAAATACACGGTACAGAGAAGAGATGAGGTTGTTGTTGCTATTGGAGGTTGTTGTGAGTGTTGTTGGTAAAGGTGATTCAGGTGTGAAGAAGGAGGAGAGTGCAGCAGCTGAATAGGACAGAAGAGGAACTGTGAAGAGAATGGAGATGGTGCACATAGCATGAAAAGCAGAAGACCAGACAACACAAGTGATGTGAGTAGAAAGGCAATGAGGCAGACATAGCAACGAAATGTAGCAGAACAATGATAAGTCGGGTAAGCCATTGTTGAACATTATATCACTATAATAAGTTTCAGAAGCAAAGATTTATATTTTAGGGTGGTTGGGAGGTGCTAGGGAGCACTGTTGTCCTCAGAGGTTCAAGTGGGTGCTTGAACATAGGGATTTGGTCCTTCCTTCTAGTTGGTGCTGGAGAAACCAGGGAGTTGGTGCTTCCTTCTAGTTGGTGCTAGAAAAACCAGGGAGTTGGTGCTTCCTTCTAGTGGGTGCTAGAGAAAACAGAGAGTTGGTCCTCTCATCAAGTTGTAGCTTGCTAAATAGAGGTTGTAGCCTCATTATGAGTTGGTTCTCATATGTATGATAATGTAAAGATTGTAACCATTACTTATCATATAGATAAAAAAAGGTTTTTACCCTGTATGGGTTTCCTCAGGAAATATCTGTCTCTGTGTTTCTTGTATATGTGACTGATGCTAAATGTGCCATTTTTTATTTCCCTGCATCATTGTGATCATCATTTAGTGTCTTAGAAAAGAGTTTAAAAGAAGCATAATTGTTTAAGAATGGTAACAACTGATTCACCCCCCCCCCCC
>JASDQU010104177.1:234002-260528 GCA_032191745.1 Picea mariana | reverse complement strand
TATTAGTTAGTATCTTCCTAAATTAGCAACACCAACTGTGCATGCAATGGATCGCATTTAGGATGTGAACTCCATGAAAAAATTTGAAGATCAGGAGCATCTGTTGGGGTAAGGTAGAATGAAAAAAATGAGAGGTAATATATTGACAATTGTGAAAATTTATATTAATAATACATATAAAGTTTCATTTTTGTGTATATGATCATACTCATTAATATATTAATATAATTTATTTCATAAATTATTAATATTTATAATTACCTGCATATTGGACATTATAATTAATATTTAATATTGGTGAATTATGATTTTTTGATTCATTTTCTCAAGAGTGGGATGCACTGCATTTATACATTGCAAATAATCTTGACTCGATGAATGTATGGATTGAAAGATGCAAACAACATAAGGGAGGTAGGTTATCATGGAAACGACTCTCTGAATTGGTTAGAGAAGCTCGTTGTAACAGAGATGCCAATGTTACGTGGAGGGAAATTGATTTAACATATGGTTTCAAAGATGGACAGGTAAGAAAATTCACCCATTTTATTCAGTTATTTTATATTATATTAATGTGACTACATGTGTACTGCATTTTTCAGATACTTTTGAAGTTATATAAATATATGTTAATTTATAATTGACAATGCATCTTTTACATATTTGACATATTGCAGTTGAAACACCACAAGGCTATGTGGTGCAATGGTCGTAAATTTTGCATCAAATAATTGGATGAAATGAGGAAAAATTCTGATAGTGGGATAACTGCAGTATTCCAGGTCACTAATGTTTCCTCTAGGAGTGACAGACATCCTCGAGAATCTGAAAATAGATACTATGGGTATTTAAAAGATATACTTGAGTGTGACTTTAATTCCTTCAAATTAGTTATGTTCGATGTCAAATGGTATAGGTTACAAATGCATGAACATGATGAGGAAAGAACTGTTATTCAACATGCCAACGTATTTCCAATGATTAAAACAACGATGTTTGAAAGCGAACACGATTGCTATGTTTTTCCAAGCCAATGTGAATAGGTCTTTTACTCAAATGTTCCAGGTGTAAGAGATTGGTCATTTGTTGTTAGATATGATCCAAGAGGAAGACCAATTAAGTATACTCATTTACATGAAGAAGATGATATTGAAGATCAAGAAGATGATTCGATAGATCAGACAGAGCCGGAAGATCATGGAGGGTTGACATATGAAGAAGTCGAAGAAGATCATGATCCAGGCATAGGAGACAATATTGCAATTCTTTATGATGATGTCGATGAAAATATGCTCGAAAATGACATTGATGACGATGATGATATCATCAATCCTTTCAACATCGTTTTTGAACCAGATGTCGAGTTCGATGAAGAAGATCAAGGTAAAAAATAAGGATGATTACACATATGTTGAGGTTGGATTAGGTACGTGACTATATAATATTTTATTTTGTATAAATTATTCTCTTAAAATAATTTACTTATAATGTCATGGGTTAATTACATGTTTTTAAGTTTTATGCGACGTTTTTATATCCTATGTTACATGTTGTTTAATTATTATGTGAAACCTGGAAATAGTTGCCAATATAATAAAGTACATGGTAGACTAAAAATATCATTTAGAAACACATAGTTTCATGTACCTTCATTAATTTTTTTTTTTGTAGTTTCTATGCATGAATCTTAATAAGACGTTGCTTTCAATTATTTTCTATTTTATAGATTGGGGTTTGGGGATCAATTGAGAGTGATGTGAGGGGGAGGGGAGGGGCCATTTGAGCTTTCACCTTCACGTGGTTTGTCTTGTTCAGTAGAGGATAAATTATTCTTGAAACAGAGAGAAGCTCTTTCATTTTTATACCATCATGATCGTATAAGATTTCATCAATATTGTTGTCACAGTATTGCATCAACGAAGTTTCGATGAACGTGTTTGTCATTTCTATAGAACTTTTTTTGAAACCCTAATTTTCTTTCAAAGTAAACAATTTGGTTGATGCAAGTTTTAAGTTTCCATCAGTCTTTCTTCATTTTTCTTTCAGGTTCTACATTAATGTATATACAATGTATCTGTGTCATAGTTGTACTGATGAAAAATCCCTCTTTTTAACTGATTTCTTAATCAACTCCATACAAATACACCCTTGCAGTACTAGATGTTGGGACATGTGTAATGTTGAACGGATTTTACAAGGAACAAGGAACAAAAATTGTACAAGGACTAGACACAGGCAACAATGACCTGTGAATGGGTCCAATGTTGAAAGTTTTTCAAACAGTTTCTGTATGCACTGAAATTTGTCATGGATAGACTATTCACATGCATTAATGATATTGGAGGGTTTCTAGACCCAAATTTTACTGACAAACCCACTTTCTTCCATCATCAATTCATTGTGTAAACCATAAACCTTAATTTTATTTCAAAGTACACAATTTGGTTGACGCAAGTTTTAAGTTTTCGTCAGTCTTTCTTCATTTTTCTTTCAGTTTCTACACTAATGTATATACAATGTATCTGTGTCATATTTGTGATGAAAAATCCCTCTTTTTTTTTGATTCCTTAATCAACACCATAAAAATACTAGAGGCGGGCAACAGTGACATGTGAATGGGGCTAATGTTGAAATTTTTTCAAATTGTATCTGTATGCATTGCAATTTGACGTGGATAGACTATTCGCATGCCTTAATGATATGGGAGGGTTTATGGACTCAAATTTCACTCACACACCCACTTTCTTCCATTGTCATATCATCATGGAAACCATAAACCCTATTTTTCATATGTTCTAGTAGATATGTTAATGATTCCAAATTTCATATTTGTATTTGACTCAAGGTCCAGCTAGCTTGCAAAGTATCAAATTTTAAGTTCAAGTTGATAAACCAAATATTAAATGAATCCAAGCATCATTTCATATCGTCGCAAGTGAGACAAATTTAAATAATCTTACGATGAATTAGCTATACTATCGATGAAAAAAGTTCGTCGATAGTATAGCTAATTCATCGCAAGAATATTGTGTCTAATTTGAATGGTGTTACATGGTTTGCAAGGAGTGTAGGGATTATATTATGGTGCAATGTAGTGCATCCTGTAAGAACAATCTTTATACCAAACCTCAAAATGGATAGTACCATATCTTGTTCATAAAACAAATATTCTTTGTATGTTTCCTTTATGGTGGCTCAAGCCCTCAATGCAGATGATTCCTGACAATGAAATGTAACAATTTGACTATTGAATGATAGTGTTATGTCATGCATGGTTAAAGAAAGAAATTAAGGTTATTATTTCCTATTTGAATCTTCTTAGAATTGAGATTCTTTATATAGTCCTTGAAAAAAGACAAAATACTTATGTAGTGGATATTAATTTGGTCTTTGTGTGGAACATTTTATGCCATTAGTATGTTTTGTAAAAAAATAATGGATCTTGGGGACTACACCATGGTTAAGGAATGAGTAACAAGGAACAAGGAACAAGGAATGAGGAACAAGGAATAAAAATAAAGGAACAAGGAACGTAAATTGTACTAGGACAAGACACAGGCAACAGTGACCTGTGAATGGGGCCAACGTTGAAATTTTTTCAAACAGTTTCTGTATGCATTGAAATTTGTCATGGATAGACTATTCACATGCCTTAAAAATATGGGAGGGTTTCTAGACTCAAATTTTACTGACATGCCCACTTTCTTCCATCATCAATTTATCATGTAAACCATAAACCCTAATTTTCTTTCAAAGTACACAATTTGGTTGATGCAAGTTTTAAGTTTTCATCAGTATTTTTTCATTTTTCTTTCAGGTTCTACATTAATGTATATGAAATGTATCTATTTCATAGTTCTGAATAAAAATCCCTCTTTTTCATTGATTTCTTAATCAACACCATAAAAATACTAGAGGCAGGCAACAATGACATGTGAATGGGGAGAACGTTGAAATTTTTTCAAACTGTATTTGTATGCATTGCAATCTGACCTAGATAGACTATTCACATGCCTGAACGATATGGGATGGATTTTGGACTCAAATTTCACTCACACACCCACTTTCTTCCATCATCATATCATCATGCAAACCATAAACCCTACTTTTCATATGTTCTAGTAGATATGTTAATGATTCCAAATTTCATATTTGTATTTGACTCAAGGTCCAGCTAGCTTGCAAAGTATCAAATTTTAATTTCAAGTTGATAAACCAAATATGAAATGAATCCAAGAATCTTTTGATATCGTCGCAAGAGAGACGAATGTAAATAATCTTGCGACGAATTAGCTATATTATCGATGAAAAAAATTCGTCGATAGTATAGCTAATTCGTCACAAGAATATTATGTCTAATTTGAATGGTGTTACATGGTTTGCAAGGAGTGTAGGGGTTATAATATGGTGCAATGTAGTTTATTCTATAAGAAAAATCTCTATGCCAAACCTCAAAATGGATAGTACCATATCTTGTTCATAAGACAAATATTCTTTGTATGTTTCCTTTGTGGTGGCTCAAGCCCTCAGTACACATGATGTCTGACAATGAAATGTAACAATTTGAATATTGAATAATAGTGTTATGTAACCCATGGTTAAGTAAAGAACTTAAATTTCTTAGTTCCTATTTGAATCTTCTTAGAATTGAGATTCGTTACATAGTCCTTGAAAAAAGACAAAAGACTTATGTAGTGGATATTAATTTAGTCTTTGTGTAGGACATTTTATGCCATTAGTATGTTTTTTACAAAAATACTGGATCTTGGGGACTACACCATGGTCAAGGAGTGAGGAAAAAGGAACAAGGAACAAGGAATGAGGAACACAAAACAAGGAACAAGGAACATAAATTGTACGAGGACTAGACACTGACAACCGTGACCTGTGAATGGGGCCAATGTTGAAATTTTTTCAAACAGTTTCTATATGCGCTGAAATTTGTCATGGATAGACTATTCGCATGCCTTAATGGTATGGGAGGGTTTCTGGACTCAAATTTGATTGAAAAACACACTTTATTCCATCATCAAATCATCATGTAAACTATAAACCCTAATTTTATTTCAAAGTACACAATTTGGTTGATGCAAGTTTTAAGTTTTTGTCAGTCTTTCTTCATTTTTATTTCGGGTTCTACATTAATGTATATACAATGTATATGTGTCATAGTTGTGATGGAAAATCCCTCTTTTTTGTTTATTGCGTAATCAACACCATAAAAATACTAGAGGCGGGCAATAGTGACATGTGAATGGGGCCAACATTGAAATTTTTTCAAATTGTATCTGTATGCATTGTAATTTGACGTGGATAGACTATTCGCATGCCTTAACCATATGGGAGGGTTTCTGGACTCAAATTTCACTCACACACCCACTTTCTTCAATCATCATATCATCATGGAAACCATAAAATCTGTTTTTCATATGTTCTAGTAGATATATTAATGATTCCAAATTTCAATTTTGTATTTGACTTAAGGTCCAGCTAGCTTGCAAAGTATCAAATTTTAATTTCAAGTTGATAAACCAAATATTAATTGAATCTAAGCATAATTTTATATAGTCGCAAGAGCGACGAATGTAAATATTCTTGTGACGAATTAGCTATACTATCGATGAAAAAATTTCGTCGATAGTATAACTAATTCGTCGCAAGAATATTGTGTCTAATTTGAATGGTGTTACATGGTTTTCAAGAAGTGTAGGTCTTATATTATGGTGCAATGTAGTGTAGTCTATAATAACAATCTCTATGCCAAACCTCAAAATGGATAGTACCATATCTTGTTCATAAGACAAATATTCTTTGTATGTTTCCTTTGGGGTGGCTCAAGCCCTCAGTACACATGATGCCTTGCAATGAAATGTAACAATTTGACTATTGAATGATAGTGTTATTTCCCCCATGGCTAAGGAAAGAACTTAAGGTTCTTATCTCCTATTTGAATCTTTTTAGAATTGAGATTCGTGACATAGTCCTTGAAAAAATACAAAAGACTTATGTAGCGGATATTAATTTGGTCTTTGTGTGGGACATTTTATGCCATTGGTATGTTTTGTACAAAAATAATTGATCTTGGGGACTAAACCATGGTTAAGGAATCAAGAATAAGGAACAAGGAACATGGAACGAGGAACATAGAAAAAGGAACAAGGAACGAGGAACGAGGAACACAGAAAAAGGAACAAGGAAAAAAAATTGTACCAGGACTAGACACCAACAACAATGACCTGTGAATGGGGCCAACGTTGAAATCTTTTCAAACAGTTTCTGTATGCACTGAAATTTGTCATGGATAGACTATTCGCATGCCTTAACGATATGGAAGGTTTTCTGAACTCAAATTTGACTAACACACCCACTTTCTTCCATCATCAATTCATCATGTAAACCATAAACCCTAATTTTCTTTCAAAGTACACAATTTGGTTGACGCAAGTTTTGATTTTTCGTCAATCTTTCTTCATTTTTCTTTTAGGTTCTGCATTAATTTATATACAATGTATCTGTGTCATAGTTGTGATGAAAAATCCCTCTTTTTCATTGATTTCTTAATCAACACCATAAAAATACTAGAGGCGGACAATAGTGACATGTGAATGGGGCCAACGTTGATTTTTTTTCAAACTGTATCTATATACATTGCAATTTGACCTAGACACATGCCTTAATGACATGGGAGGGTTTATGGACTCAAATTTCACTCACACACCCACTTTCTTCCATCATCATATCATCATGGAAACCATAGACCCTATTTTCCATATGTTCTAGTAGATATGTTAATGATTCCAAATTTCATATTTGTATTTGACTCAAGGTCCAACTAGCTTGCAAAGTATCAAATTTTAATTTCATGTTGATAAAAAAAATATGAAATGAATCCAAGAATCATTTGATATCATCACAAGAGATACAAATGTAAATAATCTTGCGACGAATTAGCTATACTATCGAGAAAAAAAGTTCATCGATAGTATAGCTAATTTGTCGCAAGAATATTGTGTCTAATTTGAATGGTGTTACATGGTTTTTAAGGAGTGTAGGATAAGGATATGACATCAAAGTGGTCATCGTGATGTCATATCATGATGTTATAGATGCTTAAAATAAAGTATATTGTAAACATTCCTTGTATCCTTCATTCTTTATTACAAACACTTACTCTTAGGTTTTTTTCTTCATATATCTATATCAATTATACTTTCTAAAAAATTATATATGTTTCATGTCCTTGAATCTATTAGGATTTAATCCCTCTCTTTTCAAAACATATAAGCATATTTCCAATTAGAAAATCATGATAGAAGGTCATCATCAAGATGATGAACCGAATATTAAATAAAATAATTTTAATTAGTATGTAAACCTTCCTTAATATACTTCAATATTTCCAATCACCCATTTAAAAATACCTTGAGAAGCCATGGATATGGTTTTGTTTATTGTTTCAATGGATGCACATGATGGGTATTAGGTTCAAGGTTTCACATGATATGGTTGTGCTTATTGTTTCAATGGTTGCACATGACTCTTATGAATTTTTATGTGGTTCTATATAAATAATTTAGGACCTAGATGTCATATTATAGGGACCAATGGCCATGTACAAGGCTACAAATTAACCACAAAACATGCCCTCTATCGGAGGTCAATATCCTTATAGTGGGATATGGGTTCCATTAGAAGGTTTTTTGCATGATAGGTGGGTCTCATACCATGGTTCGGGGGAGAAATCTACGGAATTATTCCCTAGATTAATATTATTGATCTAATGTGTCACATTAATCAAGACCTTAAACCACAACATAGACCCTTTAAAGTGGACCTTTGGCATACAAGTGGACTATATTCATGAACCTAAGACCCATCCATGCAGATGATCAAGAATACCTCATAATGTCACCCATATTCAACTAATTGGATGCCAAAGACTCGCTAGAGAGGACTCGTGTCATGGTTTTTAGGTGTTTTTAGATGGTGGTTCATGAGACCGAGAAGGTTTAGTTAGGTCTTTAGGCCATTGTTTCCAACTTGCCATGTTTATGCCTCTACACCCATTTTCAATGTACAAAACCTAATCATGATGCCTATATCCCTGTTAAAGGCCAATTAAGTTACGTTTTGTTGGTTTGAGGACTTGTTCAAGGCTCTTGATGACAACTTGTTCACCCATCCATGGTCTTGTGTGGTGACTTGAGGAATTGCTCATGTTTCTTGAGCTATATATGGAATATAAATTGCATTGATTTCATCTTATGATATTTTTATGGTTCTATATAAATAATTTAGGACATAGATTTCATATTCTAGGGACCAATGGCCATGCACAAGGCTACAAATTAACCACAAAACATGCCCTCTATAGGAGGTAAATATCCTTCGAGTGGGATATATATGGGTTTCATTAGAAGGGTTTTTGCATGACAGGTGGGTCTCATACCATGTTTCGAGGGATAAATATAGGGAATTAGTCCCTAGATTAATATTATTGATCTAATGGGACACAATCAAGGCCTTAAACCACAACATAGACCCTTTAAAGTGGACCTTTGGCATACAAGTGGACTATAGTCATGAACCTAAGACCCATCCATGATGATCAAGAAGACTGCATAATGTCACCCATATTCAACTAATTGGATGCCAAAGACTCCCTAGAGAGGACTTGTGTCATGTTTTTTAGGTTTTTTTTTATGGTGGTTCATGAGCTCGAGAAGGTTTAATTAGGGATTTAGGCCATTGTTTCCAACTTTCCATGTTTATGCCTCTACAACCATTTTCAATGTACAAAACCTAATCATGATGCCTATATCCCTCTTAAAGGCCAATTAAGTTATGTTATCTTGGTTTGAGGACTTGTTCAAGGCTCTTGATGAAAACTTGTTTACCCATCCATGGTCTTGTGTGGTGATCTGAGGACTTTCTCATGGTGCTTGAGCTATATATGGAATAGAAATTTCATTGATTTCATCTTATGATTTTTTCTGTGGTTCTATATAAATAATTTAGGACCTGGATGTCATATTCTAGGGAGCAATGGCCATGCACAAGGCTAGGAGTTTTCATTACAAGTAAGGATAGGATGGAGTTGAAGAGAATAACTTCTTCTTTAGGTAGAACTTCCATAGTGCATTTGAATTGTAGAAGACACTTTGTTGTTATGATTTTGAGTTTTTGAATAAAAAAGACCATTTTTCCATATTTAAGTATTTGGTGGTTTCATTAAATGGTTCTTGTGATAACCTTGTGTAGGGCCAACTCAGGGGAATTCAAGGAACCCTTTTTCCACAGTATTCTCAATTTTTCATTAGATTGCAATTTCCTATAGTTGTGATATGAACTTTACTTTAGTAGTCTTTAATTGGTTTTGCAATTTATTTCTTGTCATTTCATTCATGTAATTTCACTTATTGATTACAACACTTACAAATTTACGGTTATGGTATTCAATATCTTCGTTTATATCATTTTAATCTAAAAGTAATCACTATTTAGATATTATTTTGTGCTTGAATGATATTATTTACTTATCTATTTCACCATAGAGAATAGTGACAACCTCCTCCTTTATCTCCTATTTATTGACTTGGGATTTAAGAGTGTAGGTCACTGGCCTAAGTGGATGGATAGACATAATATAAAATACTAATATTTAGCATATTATTTAATTTTGAATTGAATTGTGTACCTTTTATTAACAACACTAATTGTAGCATTAGTGCCAACATCATTTCATTACCTATTTCCCTAGATAGTCTAGAGACACAACACTTGAATATGTTCTTGCAGTTACCATGTGGTGTATAATGGTGAAGAGGTTGTTGAACCTATTACACGTCACGTCATTAACTATCAAAATATTTGTTCGCTCAATCCTGTAGCATCCATACAATAACCCTCTAGTCTATTTTTCTTCTCACATAAGAGAGAGTGAGGTTATGAACTAATTACTTAAGAAAGAAATCCAACAAAACATTCACGATAAGCATTAGATTGAATTTACTTAATTAATTTGTAAGTTATATTGCACTCATGTAGTTTCATACACAATGCATAGTACCTCATAAAGAAGCATGTCCATGGATTGATAAGTTAAATTCAAGCTGAGGAGCTCAACAATTTTGTTGTAATTCTTTGGCCCATCACTTTTTGGTGTTGTTTCTGGGAAGGTGATAAAATATACACTTAAGTAAATATGAAATTTTGAAAAAATAGAGAGAAAAAACACTCATTATATTGTATGCATCAACCTATAGATATATTTCAATTTTTTTTTAACAAGAAAACATATTTCTGGTGTGACTAAAACATGTACTAGTGAGCAAGGATAGCAACAAGATCACTTTGTAGCAGCCATCCAACTAATCATCAAAGAATTTGTTGAGTTAACTCAAGAAGGATTATGTATTTTTGTGAATCCCTTTGTTGACCAAGACATTGGGCATATTCAAGAATATTAATCTCATCATACCATGGTTGAAGAAGGAGAAAAAACAACTTGTGATCTTTGAGTTCCCCATTCAAGAAACTGATGAAGAAACAAGGATTAAAATACCATACAAGTTGATCCTCCTCCTCACCAAGTCTTATAAAGAATATTTTTAAGGATTCTTGTGAAGTCATTCAATATTTCTACACGATCCTCCCTAAGATCAAACTCTCTCCAAGAGAGCTATATTTATTGCCAACTACAGGTTTAAATGGGTTCTTTTGCAATTTTCCTCAGAGTGTTGAAGCCTCTATGATTTATTTATTGAATGAGGGGAATAGGTAAATTGAAGGATTCTATGATTCCTACCCACAATTTAGACCCTAATTGGACATCATATCCCTTTCCAACATGCCATACCAGAAATTTCCAATTAGGGGGAATGATGTGATAATTGGTTTTCAAATAACAAAGGAATTTTGGTATTTTTTAACAGGAATTATACCTAGTCCTCCACTAAGTCTGGAGCTATGTATTTATCCTTTATGACATGCACACATAATTTGGTACCTTGGAGGAGACTCCAAACATTTTTATCAACTAAATACTTTAAGAAAAAAAGGATATTCTTGAGATCCCATCCTTCTTGTGATTTGGGAATTGCTACTTTTCTCCAAGAGACCAACACTATGCATTTTTTCTCACTCTCACCCAACGAAAGGAAATAGTAACAAAACTACCTTATCCACTCTACGAATGTTAAGCCTACGAATGTTCACTTAGGGAACAAGTCCTAAGAACGTTCACTTAGGGAACAAGTCCCTTGTTTCCCTCCCTTGAGCTTGGTCGGACCTTGAGACCCATTCTTGGTTCAAAACTAACTTATTCATGGTGCCCAAATTCCACTTGAAGGTGAATGATATGTTACATAGGTCATATGTGGTGGTTTGAATATTTTTCTATGGTTCTTGAGCTTGAGAAGCAAGGTTTAGGGTTGAAGACTCTTGTTTCCTTTCATCAATTATAGTCATGAACCTTAGACCCATCCATGATGATCAATAAGACCTCATAATGTCACCCATATTCAACTTGGATGCCAAAGACTCCCTAGACAGGACCCATGTCATGGTTTTTAGGTGTTTTCGATGGTGTTTGAGCTCGAGAAGGTTTAGTTAAGGGTTTAGGCCATTGTTTCCAACTTCCCATGTTTATGCCTCTACACCCAGTTTCAATGTACAAAACCTAATCATGATGCCTATATCCCTCTTAAAGGCCAAAGTTATGTTATGTTGGTTTGAGGACTTGTTCAAGGTTCTTGATGACTTGTTCACCCATCCATGGTCTTTTGTGGTGACCTAAGGACTTGTTCATGATGCTTGAGCTAGATATGATATGTTTGGGGATTGAGTTGTTGTTTCCCTCCCTTGACCATGCAGGTTAAGGGCTTGAGTCTTTTTCCCTACCACAACCATTGTCAAGGACCTGAGACCCATATGTAGTATGAAAAACATATTAAAGGTTATGGTCTAGGTGTTGTTCATGGCACATGAGCTTGAGAAGGTTCAATTATGGATTCAATCCTTTACTCACCCCTTAACCATTTTTAGGTCTCAAGACCCATTTCTAGAGAACAAATCCTACTCATGGAAAATGTATTCTACAACTTGGAGGCCTTCAAGGAATCCTTACAAATGAGTGATGTGTTGGTTAAGGCCTCTCTACCCGTACTTACTACAAAAAACCTCATAATGGTGTCCTTATCCAAATATGATGCTAAGGACCCCCTAGAGAGGGATTATGTTGTGGTTTCTAGGTGTTGTTCATGATGATTGAGCCTAAGAATTGTCATTTAGGGCCCTCATATCCCACTCAATTTCTACAAAACCCTAACCATGATGTACCCAATAACTATGCCATGTGTGGAACCGAGACATGCTCTTTTTTTGGGCCTTTGTTGTGGTTGAATAATGGCACCCATATTCATCTAGTAGGCCAAATATACCCTATGAAGGTCATGTGTCATGGTTCAAGGATGATTTCAATGACATAACTTGAGAATCTTCATGGTTTTTCTTTTTGGTGCTTGACTCGAGACTCTTCATTTAGGACATAATGCCATTATTTATCTCGCTTGACATTGGTTAGACCTTAATACTAATTATTTGTTCATAAATAACCTATTCATGGATCCCATATCCCATTTGGACATTAATGATACCCCTTGATTGATATGTGACCCAGTCCTTCTCTCAGATCCTCCTTCTTATCTCTTCTTTGGATGGTTTGGGTGCCAAATCTCTAGCAATGGTAGATAAATCTAGACCCTTTCCCTTCACTCCTTTCTCTTTTTCATTAGGAGAGTTGGCAAATTATAGATCATGTCAGGTCACTCACCCACAATATAGTTGTTTAAGTCACTAGGTCCATCCTTATTAATCTCACCGACTTGTTGAAAAACTTCTTTGGATACCATGCAAGTATTTTGATCATGTGGTAGGCCACACAGATTGCGCCATGGTAAAAATTCATGGTCATGGTAGACTTTACCAGTAAAATTGTTGGGCGGAGGAGGTCTCATACACCAATTTGGTGTCTGGCTTGACCGTGACCTTAAAAAATAGATTATTATTATTATTATTAATATATTAAAAACATTAAGAAACATGTGTTAAAAAAAAACAAAAACCATTAAAAACATTAAAAAAAAACAAATTTCAAACAAAATAAAAAATTAGTATTAAAAACATTAAAAAAAGCGATAATAAAAAATAAAATAAAAAAAACAAATTTAAAACAAAATAACAAAAAAAAAACCAAATGCCAAGCATTAAGCTCATGCCATATCATTCAAACCACAACAAGCTCGATCCCATTCCCTAGCATTCAAACCACAACACGCATTAAGCCCACACCCAAGAATTAAGCCCGTGCCCTAGCATTCAAACCACAACATGGGAGGAGAGAACCCGCGGCTAGGGAGGAGAGAATACTCCAAGGAGGAGAGAAACACAACAAGATTGCGAGGGAGGAGTTCATAACCCATGCCCAACATTCACACCTGTGACGACAAAGAAATCTTGTGCCTTGCATTCACACCATAGCAAGCCCGATAGGGAGGAGAGAACAACAGGCGTTTTGAGTCATGAGCTCCATTGGTGTTTCTCTAAGGTCGTGAGGGTTTCACCGTTACCTTATTTGGAAATATACAACAAGAGTTTTGCAGGTGTGTCAGAACAACATAACATAGGGTGAGAACAACATCATGTCAGACCCTAGGCAGGTGTGTGTGCTGGTTTTTGGCATTGTTAAATTTAACGTCAAATTTTCCCAAACTTAACCTTGTTCTTTTCTTTCTCTAGTAATTCTCCACAAATATGGATGCTGGACTTTTAATTTGATTTCTTGGCATCCATTTTGTATGATTTCTAAGTAGTAAATCTTAATTTTGTAATATACGTATTTCTTCAAATCTTAGTAAAATGAAGTTTTTGGGGTTTTAGGGTTTTAAATATAGGTGATGGAAGGAATATTATATCAATTCCAGATCCAACTAGGGAAATGGATTCAAGATGAATCAAATGGCCAATTAGGTCAAGAGGAAACCCTCTAAGAATGGGATTATTTCATTCAAGGATTAGGGATTATATTAGAACCAAAAGGAAAAACCCTTTAAGATGGGATGGCACCTCCAAATATGCTCCATAAGTCTTGTGTGAAGGTGTACAAATCCTAATCAAACATGTAAAAAAGGACTCACAATCTCCTTCCAAGTGGACACATGGCTCTTCAAGGTGAAGAAGGCTTCACAAGTGATGAATGTAACCCTAAAAAATGGAAAACCTCCTCTAAATTAGCTCTAATATGTCAAATGTGAAGCCAACAAGGTGTAATCACCCTCCTTAAATCATTCCAAGGTACTCTCCAATTCAGTGGATGGTTGAACAAACCCACACATGCCAAATGAAACCTTCATGCAAACTCCAAGGTGGACATCTCATCAATTGATGTGACATATGCCTTAAAATGAGTTAATAAGGTGAGCTTTCATAAATTTGGAATGTGCCAAGGCATGAGAAGATTTGGTTAACCAAGAATAGCCAAAAACATTTTTTATCAATTCTTTGGGAATCATGAATTACCTCGATAAATGTGAATTACATTGGGAAATGTGAAGATGCCCAAAAATATGAATGAAACTAATGCCATGCCCAAACTCAACAAGACACCATGAAACATCAAGTATTGCATCATCGATCAACAAATATGCCATGAAATCCTCTACCTCAACAAGATATGTGGAACCAACTAGGTTTCTCAATTGTCTACAACTGATAAAAAATCCAAAGGCTAGTGAATAAATTCACTAGGGTTGTTACCCTATACCAAAATGAGGGTTAATAGACCATATAATTCTATATGTAGCACAAAAAAATACATATTTTTATTCTTCATAATTTTGTCAAAAGTGCACAATATTTTGGACTCATCATCAATGTGGCAAGACAAGTAATATTTCAAACAAATGTTGAAAGAAAAATAAGGTCAAAAGCTAAACAATTCACTAGATGAGCTCTTGGAAATGGAATTTATAGTCTAAGACTTTTCATAAGTCTTGTTGTTGATTTCAAACATAGGTAAAGACATGGGAATTTTGATTATTGAACTTTTTTATTAAGAGTTTTGGCTCATTTTGAGATAAACCACATCGTTAGAATTTCGAGAAAATGAGTAGATTGGAGGCAGAATTTTGCCTCATTGAAAAACATACTCAACATAAAGGTTGGGTTTGTCCACTTATTAAGGCAATCCTCAAATAAAATCTATACAATAAAATATAGGAATTTATAGACCAACATTATAAAAATCATTTTTTGTATTAGATATCATCAATCGTTCACATGGTCGTCCACCTTAGAGATCATCCACCATGCTCCATCCATCCATCTCATCCATCTTTGTCCCTACACCCTTCTTCACATTAAATGACAACATGACAAATGGACTAGGTGATCAAGTGGTAGCCTAGGCTAACTAATATGTGGCATTCCTCACATCCAATGATGATGTGACACATGGACCAAGTGATGAGATGGAAACCATGTCTAAATAACAAGTGGCATTCTTCACATCCAATGAAAACATGACATGTGGACCAAGTTGTAACCATAACTAACTAATCCACCCATCTTCTCCCCTTAATCCTTTTTCACATCTAATGACAACTTGACATAGGGACTAGATGATGAGGTGGCAACAAGGATAGTTGAAATTTGGCATTCTTCACATCCAATGGTGGCATGACAAATTGACCAAGTGATGAGGTGGTAAATTAAGGTAACTGACAAGTAGCATTCTTCACATCCAACGACAACATGATGCATCCAATATAGTCATCAATTCTATCATCCTTGATATGGATTGTTCCTCACTTGATGGATCCAAAAATTCATCTAGAGCCTTGAAATTATTCTTCTTTATCCAATATTCTTAAAATTTATATGGATTCATTAACATATTCTTTTTGTCTTGTTAAATATGAGTACATATTGTTTTCTTTCCTTCTAGGTTTTATTTGAGGGTTTTTTCACAAAAGTGCATCCTTCCATTTTCTTTCTCCTAATATAGGTAAAACAAAACCTTCTTAGTATTCGCCTTATCCTCCATGTCGACCACCTCGACCTATTCTTCTTTCACCATAGCCACCTCTTCTTATATAGTCACCAACCCCTCTTCACCCTGTGCAACCTAATTCTTTTCTATTGTTTGTATGTGATATATTTTCTAATATTTTGGCTTGTTTCTTTCATTGTCCCTAACATTACAATGTATTGTGGGTATTATCTTGACAAATGCAACACATTTTTTTCTTGGTATTCCTTAGATTGTGGGGACCATCTCAAGAGAGATCATCAAGAGAGACCATCAATGGCTATAGGGATAAAGACCATCTTATTTAGAGAACACTAAAAACTACACAATTTGTACAACGCAAGAAAAAAACAATATGGTGGAAAATACAAAATTCTATGACTTTACCATAACTTAAATATTTTTTTGTTACATGTTCTATACATATGAATTATTCGAATGAGGTGATTATTATCGTGATTATTATGTTAGAAATGATGACATTTGATTCAATGTTGTATAGGTGTACTAAGTGAACTATGACATTTGCATTGTATTTTTAAAATTTGGCTCATTTTGCAGTACTGCACACATAGTAATATATCAAGAAATTATTTCTTTGCTTAAAACCTCTTGCTCCTTCCAATAGCTATTTTTCATCGAAGTTGAATTTCTTGCATTTCATTTTCTCTTGCATGGCTTAAAGAGTCGAGTCAAAAGCCATCAATTTTACGACCACTCCTTTGTATATCAACAACCTAAAATAAAGCGCTAATTAAAATCTATCTAGAAACTTTTCTAGGGCTCTTCAAACCCATCTTAGCTTAGGTGTAGAGATTTGGAATAGGATTGTGAGAATAACTTTCCAAAGCTGTTAAAAAAACATAAAGCCTTGATTTAGGGAGTGAAAAACAATTGCTATAAAATTGACTTTGGGAAGCCCTTCTAACACAAGGGTCAATCACGAGGTCGCATTGGGGCCCTCAGAGTAATCAACCCTGATTTTTTGGTCTTGGTGTCGACTGTCGACTATCCCCCCTCTTCTTTGGTATAGTAGGTGGTACCATAGAGGCCTTAATATTTTAGACTTCCTACACAAGGTGACAACACAGGGAAGGTGGTGTTGTACCTCGGATCGACGTTGGCTAGACTGACTCGGACTCCTTGGAGGGTTACCCACTGCTCGGTGAGGTAACTTGCACTAGGGCCTTAGTTTGTTAAGCAGGTTTTCAACATAAATTTCCCACCTGTCGAAACTCAACCCCTTCGCGCATCGATTCTCCGATGTTGGATTCCATCACCAACTAGTGCTTCTTTGAGAGAAGGTTTGTTTGCATGCTTGAATCCTAGATTAATTAGCGTGTGGTATTTTTTCTCCTTAGTTGGCCTTAGGATTGAGTTTGTGTCTAATGGCATCAGTTTCAGGTTAATTCCTCATTTGATAAATATGATTAAAATAAAAGGTAATAAAGAGGTAACAAATAGCTCATACCTAACTTACGTCTTATAATTAT
The DNA here is from genome assembly GCA_032191745.1 of Picea mariana. Classification (NCBI taxonomy): domain Eukaryota; kingdom Viridiplantae; phylum Streptophyta; class Pinopsida; order Pinales; family Pinaceae; genus Picea; species Picea mariana. The sequence goes on along the minus strand of JASDQU010104177.1, from coordinate 242,948 downwards.
CCAACATTATTCTTTACACTTAGTGCAACAAACACCAAATGGAATGGTTTACACAAGGTCAATGGTGAATGTTATTGGAAAATTCAAAATATTATCATAAACCCACATCTCACATATTTGTACATGCACCATAGATTCACAATCCTTCATGAAGAGGTTTGGGAGAAATGTCTCCATGCAAAATTGTCCACATCAGAATTGTCCATGTCCTTGATGAAAATATATAAAATTCCCTTGAAGATATTTTAGTCCTTGTCCTTCTTAAAAAGGATGATCCCATTTTGGAATTAGTGGTCAAAGACTACTTTTATCCCCCCTCTATCTGGTAAATGCTACTTCTTATACTAGCCTTACCCTACAATAGGGAGTGTTGTGTCCTTTTTCTTGAAAATAAGTAAGGTTCCTCTTCTTTCTCCCAACATTCTCCCAACCTCTTGGACAATAATACATACATCCTCAAAACTAACATTTATGGAAACTAGAATCCAATCATGAACCAAGAGTGAGCCAGGATTGAGGGGTGTGAAACGAGAGTGAGGGGTTCTCTAGCTAAAATCCCATGCCAGGAATCCAAAAAAGATGACGGTTCCTCAATCCCTGCTCAAGGCATACAAGACTAAGTAAGCAATATTTTTTTGTTCTGTGAGATGATGCGAGCTTGTTTAGGCATGGACTAGGTGAACAAATTATCCATCCACTCCTGAGGCATGGTTTCATAAATTGGCCCCTAAATCCAAATGTTGCATTTCTTCTTACTGGTTATCGAAATCGATGAAAAAAACTACTTCCGAGGGGTTGGAACCGGGAGTGAGGGGTTCTCTAGCTGAAATCCTATCCCAGGAATCCATCGGAGTCAACAGTTCCTCAATTTGAGTTTTGGTTTTCGTTTTATGCCCAATTGCAAGTCGCATCCCAAATCATTTCGGGGACTCTTAGCAATTCCTCCTCCAGGCATAAAAGCCTAATGAAGCAAAATTTTTGAGCTCCATGAAATTTTTCATGCTTGTTTAGGAATGGAATAGGTGACCACATTGTCCATCCACTCTTGAGGCATGGTTTCATAAATTGGACCCCTAAATCCAAATATTGCATTGCTTCTTATTGAGCAAAGCACTAGTTATCGAAATCGATGAAAAAACAACTTTCGATGGGTTGGAATCGAGAGTGAGGGGTGATATAGATGAAATCCTATCCCAAGAATCCAACAGAGATGACAGTTCCTCAATCCGAGACTCGATTTTAATTTTATGCCCAGTTGCAAGTCGCATCCCAAACTATTTCGGGGACTCTTGGCTAATTGCTCCTGAGGGCATAACATCCTAACGGAGAAACATTTTTGAGTTCCATGAGATGCTGCAAGATTGTTTAGGCATGGACTAGGTGACTATATTTTCCATCTGATCCCGAGGCATGGTTTCATAAATTGGACCCCTTAATCCAAATGTTGGTTTGCTTCAAACTGAGCAAAACACTAGTTCTCGAAATCAATGAGTAAAACAACTTCTAAGGCATGACACTAGAGAGTGAGGGGTTCTCTAGCTGAAATCCTATCCCGGGAATCCATTGGAATTGACGGTTCCTCAATCCAAGTCTCGGTTTTCGTTTTATGCCCAGTTGCAAGTCCCATCCCAAACCATTTCAGGGACTCTTGTCAATTCCTCCTCCAGGCATAAAATCCTAACGGAGCATCATCTTTTAGATCCATCAGATTTTGCATGATTATTTAGGAATGGACTAGATGACCACATTGTCCATCCACTCCTACGACATGGTTTCGTAAATTGGACCCCTAAATCCAAATGTTGCATTACTTCTTACTGAGCAAAGCACTAGTTATCGAAATCGATGAAAAAAACAACTTCCGAGGGGTTGGAACCGGTAGTGAGGGGTGCTCTAGCTAAAATACTATGCCAGGAATCCAACAAAGATGATGGTTCCTCAATTCGAGTATCGTTTTTTGTTTTATGCCCAGTTGCAAGTCGCATCCCAAACCATTTCAGGGACTCTTGGTCAATTTCTGCTCAGGGCATAAAAGACTAACGGAGATACATTTTTGAGTTCCGTGAGATGATGAAAGCTTGTTTATGCATGGAATAGGTGACCTAATTATCCATCCTCTCCCAAGGCATGGTTTCATAAATTGGCCCCTTAATCCAAATGTTGTAATGCTTCAAACTGAGCAAAACACTAGTTCTCAAAATCAATGAGTAAAGAAACTTTTGAGGCATGGAACCCAAGAGTGAGGGGTGATCTAGATGAAATCATATCCCAGGAATCCATTGGATTCGATGGTTCCTCAATCCGAGTCTCATTTTTTGTTTTATGCCCAGTTGCAAGTCGCATCCCAAACCATTTCGGCGACTCTTGTCAATTCCTCCTCCGGGCATAAAAGCCTAACAGAGCAACATTTTTGAGATCCATGAGATTTTTCATGCTTGTTTAGGCATGGAATAGGTTACCACATTGTCCATCCACTCCCGAGGCATGGTTTCATAAATTGGACCCCTAAATCCAAATGTTGCATTGCTTCTTACTGAGAAAAACACTAGTTATTGAAATCGATGAAAAAAACAACTTTCGAGAGGTTGGAACTGAGAGTGAGGGGTGATCTAGCTAAAATCATATGCCAGGAATCCAACAGAGATGACGGTTCCTCAATCCGAGTCTTATTTTTCATTTTATGCCTAGTTGCAAGTCGCATCCCAAACCATTTCGGTGACTCTGGGCCAATTCTCGCTCAGGGCATAAAAGACTAACAAAGCAACATTTTTGAGTTCCATGAGATGATGCAAGATTGTTTAAGCATGGAATAGGTTAAAAAATTATCCATCCTCTACCGAGGCATGGTTTTGTAAATTGGCCCCTTAATCCAAATCTTGCATTGCTTCAAACTGAGCAAAACACTATCTCTCGAAATCAATGATTAAAGCAACTTCTGAGGCATTGCACCCATGAGTGAGGGGTGATCTAGATGAAATCCTATCCCAGGAATCCATTGGATTCGATGATTCCTCAATCTGAGTCTCGATATTCATTATATGTCCAGTTGCAAGTCACATCCCAAACCATTTCGGGGACTCTTGGCCAATTGCTCCCGAGGGCATAAAAACCTAACGTAGCTACATTTTTGAGTTCCATGAGATGCTGCAAGATTGTTTAGGCATGGAATAGGTGACTATATTTTCCATCCTCTCCCGAGGTAGGGTTTCATAAATTAGACCCCTTAATCCAAATGTTGGTTTGCTTGAAACTGAGCAAAACACTAGTTCTCAAAATCAATGAGTAAAACAACTTATGAGGCATGGCACCTGGGAGTGATGGGTGATCTAGCTGAAATCCTATCCTAGGAATCCATCGGAGTTGATGGTTCCTCAATCCGAGTGTCAATTTTTGTTTTATGCCCAGTTGCAAGTCGCATCCCAAACCATTTTGGGGACTCTTGGCAATTCCTCCTCCAGGCATAAAATCCTAACGGAGCAACATTTTTGAGCTCCATGATATTTTTCATGCTTGTTTAGGCATGGACTAGGTGACCACATTTTCCATCTGCTCGCAAAGCATGGTTCCGTAAATTGGACCCCTAAATCCAAATGTTGCATTGCTTCTTACTGAGCAAAGCACTAGTTATCGAACTTGATGAAAAAAACAACTTCCAAGGGGTTGGGACCATGAGTGAGGGGTGCTCTAGTTAAAATCCTATGTTGGGAATCCAACAAAGACGATGGTTCCTCAATATGAGTCTCAATTTTTGTTTTATGACTAGTTGCAAGTCGCATCCCAAACCATTTCGGGGACTCTTGGCCAATTCCCTCTCAGGGCATAAAAGACCAACATAGCAACATTTTTGAGTTTCGTGAGATGCTGTGGGCTTGTTTAGGCATGGAATAGGTGACCAAATTATCCATCCACTCCTGAGGCATGGTTTCATAAATTCGCCCCTTAATCCAAATGTTGCATTGCTTCAAACTGAGCAAAACACTAGTTCTTGAAATCAATGATTAAAGAAACTTATGATGCATGGAACCCGTGAGTGAGGGGTGCTCTAGATGAAATTGTATCCCAGTAATCCATCATATTCTACGGTTCCTTAATCCAAGTCTCGATATTCATTATATTCCCAGTTGCAAGTCGCATCCTAAACCATTTTGGGGACTCTTGGTCAATTGTTCTTGAGGGCATAAAAACCTAACGGAGCAACATTTTTGAGTTTCGTGAGATGTTGCAAGATTGTTTAGGCATGGAATAGGTGAATATATTTTCCATCCTCTTCCGAGGAAGGGTTTCATAAATTGGACCCCTTAATCCAAATGTTGGTTTGCTTGAAACTAAGCAAAACACTAGTTCTGAAAATCAATGAGTAAAGCAACTTTCAAGGCATGGAACCTGGGAGTGAGGAATGCTCTAGGTGAAATACTATCCCAGGAATCCATCGGGGTCGATAGTTCCTCAATATGAGTCTTGGTTTTTGTTTTATTCCCAGTTGCAATTCGCATCCCAAACCATTTCGGGGACTCTTCGCAATTCATCCTCGGGGCATAAAATCCTAATGGAGCGGCATAAAATCCTAATGGAGCAACATTTTTGAGCTCCATGAGATTTTGCATGCTTGTTTAGGCATGGAATAACTGACCACATTTTGCATCCACTCCTGAGGTATGGTTCATAAATTGGACCCCTAAATCCAAATGTTTCATTGCTTCTTACTGAGCAAAGCATTAGTTATCGAAATCGATGAAAAAATCAACTTTCGAGGGGTTGGAACCAGGAGTGAGGGGTGCTCTAACTAAAATCCTATGCCAAGAATCCAACAGAGATGATGGTTCCTCAATCTGAGTCTCGGTTGTCATTTTATGCCTAGTTTCATGTCGCATCCCGAACCATTTCAGGGACTCTTGGCCAATTCCCGCTCAGGGCATAAAAGACTAACATAGCAACATTTTTGAGTTCTGTGAGATGCTGCAAGATTTTTTAGGCATGGACTAGGTGACCAAATTATCCATCCTCTCTCGAGGCTTGGTTTCATAAATTGGACACCTTAATCCAAATGTTGCATTACTTCAAATTGAACAAAACACTAGTTGTAAAAATCAATGAGTAAAACAACTTTCGAGGCATGGCACCCAGAAGTGAGGGGTGTTCTAGCTGAAATCATATCCCAGTAATCCATAGGAGTCGACGGTTCCTCAATCCAAGTTTTGATATTCATTTTATGCCCAGTTACAAGTCGGATCCCAAACCATTTCAGGGACTCTTGGCCAATTGCTCCCGAGGGCATAAAAACTAACTAAATTCTACATGTCTCTGTCAACTAACTACTATATCTGACTGCCTTGAAAAAACACTTCACCAATTTCAACTGCACATTGAGTTTAACAACCACTACTTCCTACATAAAAATGTGGGTTGCACTATTGTTAACCATTGCCATAACTAACTTATTCTTGAACTTGGATTGAACAAAACTAATATTTGTATAGTTCTATTCTTGGCTTGAAAAAAACTAATATTTGTATAGTTCTATTCTTGGCTTGAACAAAACTAATATTTGTATAGTTCTACTCTTGTGTTGAACAAAACTAATATTTGTAGAGTTCTACTCTTGGCTTCCCTTAGACATATTGCCAACTAAATCACCCAAGATTTGGAACACACCAACTAATGGTTGGATTTCTTACTCCATAGCATTGCCCCTCATCTTCAATGGACATTTCTTATAATAATTCTAATTTGCAGAAATCCAACAAACAACAACCTTACTACTTTTTTTTTTCTTAGATCCATATGATAAATTTATCATGTCCTTAGTGTTATCACATTAATATGTCCTTAATATGTCCAAAATCAAGAGGGATATAACATTAAATTAGGTGGTTGACCACTAATATTGGTAATTGCACCCTAGTCTAATTGTGCATCCAAAACTAAAGATATAAATTTTTTATTTAGAAATTTGAATATAGAAAAAAAAGTTCACAAATTAGAACTAAGATGATGATGGAATACTAACTAACAACACATGCACATGAAACTGAAGGTACAACCAAATATGTACCCGTCGGATATTTCTTCATCGAGTGAGGAAAGCTTAGAACAAATAGAAGGAAATGCGACTGCATCTAGTAGATATGATGAGCAAACAAGGACCAGAGGTGAAAAAGTCAGAATAAAATTTTGTAGATGCATGAAATTTTTTCTTGCCAAAGGAGGATCATGCTCTTATGATGATGAGAGCATAGGAGACATAGAGTTTCCACTCAGGTATAAGAATCTGGTGAAACAATGAATACCTAAGGAACTACCTCCTATATATGTTGACTTCGTTGTCAACAATAGGACATATCGCATTGCACCATCCTCCCTGCATGTCTTGGGGATATTTTCCATGGATGGAATAATTGTAAAATACAATACAGTGAATTGATGGACTATGTTGGACCGTGTTACAATTATAACGATTGGATGCGGCTAGTCTGGTACATGTGAAGTATGTAGAGATATGCACTCGTCGCAAATTATATACAACTAATAAACAACTATAAAAATAATGGAGCGACTATCTATATTGATGGAAGGCCTAAATCTTTCGACAATATTGCAAGGTTCATAAACAACACATGACCCGGGACAACAAACAAACAAACGAATTTCATATATGAGGGACGTGAAGAGAATCAGGTAGTCATGTGCGCAGTAAAAAAGATATCTCCAAGGGAAGATTTATTAGTGGATTACCATTTGAATCGAATAGAAACATTGACTAATAGTATGCAGGCTCTTATGCAACACCTCTTTAAGAAACCTCTACTTATTGCATTATATTTTTTTTATTATCTTTAACATTGTTGTAAATATTATCTTCAACACCGTTTTTTTGTTATCATTAACAATTTTTTTTAATATTTGGGGGTTCTAATTATATTATAACGTGGTAGGATGATCGTAGAAAAGGGCTAGCTGCAGAACATGTAAATGATTATCAATTTCCACTTTCATTTTACGTTATTTTTATTATTTACTTATATAATTTTATTGAAATAACATTGTTTTTGTTGAAATTATATGTAGTCCGCAGGCCATGTTGATCATGATTCCGCCAATGAGGAGGGGTTTTATTCATCCGTTGAAACGATGGTCTTAATTAAGAAAAAAGATCATTAAAGCTAACAAGGAACTTGCTAGCTTCTTAGATTGTCCATATCAAACTCCTGACATCAAAGCAAAGATCAAGATCCTTATGTCACAACTTAACACATATAAGGTAATAAACATAATTTAAAGTGTTTTTTTTTAATGTACTCATATGTTCAATTATGATACTTTGTTCTTTAACTTTTACATTATCTCACGAAAAAACATTTTCTTTTTTATAAAGACATTTTTGGAGCTTGTTCATCCCGGTGTTGGTAGTAGTGGCACTATAGAGACGCTACAGAGTCTTGATGTAGGCGGTCATACAACTTCTAGAGTACTATTTAATTCTCCATCTTCCACACTTAATTTAGATAGGAGCCATGACACTCACTGCTAGACATCCACACCTTGATCAGAGTCTAGAGATGGTGGTAGAGATGACGCTCATGGTGATGTGATTGAGATGGTTTCATTTCCTAGAGCTAGATGCGTGACAAGCATGGGGACCCTTCCGTGCACATTTTTGGTCGACGATAATGGACTTCCATTAAAACAATCAAGACTCCCAGGTAGTTTTAAATCATATTTTAATCATTTAATGTTGTCCTTCTTATATGAAAATCATCTATATTATTAATTCTAAATTAATGATCATATCTTTTTGTGTGTAGGAAACGACCTTTTTTATAGGCACCTGGAGAGAAAGGCCTTATTGATTTTTGGGGCAACCTTACGCATGAGGTGGAATTGACAGAATTCCATCCTCAAAAAGGAACTTATGGATGATCTTGAAGGCCTCTTTGGAGTAGACACGTTCAATAAAAAAGTAGTCACCTATGTAGTGGGTGAATATTTAAAATATACGCGGGATGTTTATAAACGAAGCTTGGCAGGAAATCCTAGGTATGAGCTTCCTCCCTCAATTCCAGAGAGGGAGTGGAAGGCGATCATTGATGATGCAAAAGAGAAGATTTTGAAAAAATCAGGAGAACAAATAAATGGTACAACAAGGTAAATTACAATATTTTGATTTCAATACCAGATTTATTTTTCTTTAGATCTAAATAAAAGTGTGGTTATATATAACATACTTGAAATTTTTGATGACAGGTTTCCAGACACTTCAAAGGCAACTAAAGCAAGGATTGCCAAACATGGCCAATACAAGCTAGGCCAGCGAGGCTACTCGAGGTTACAATCATGAATCGTAAGTACCCAAACATCTTAAGAATATTATTTGTATCACCTTACAACTTTCAAGTAATTGCAGCCAAAAACATTAAAAAACCATACCCTTATGCAATGCAGGGCGACGAATTCAGAATTGAAACCATGGAGGAAGACCTCCAACTTGGTTACAAGTATAGTTATAAAGCCGTGGTTGATTGTAGGAAAAGCATGGGGAAGACCCCAAGATCCAATTTGTGGGATAAGGTAAATAAAAATCAGTCCACATTAACCTTTCATTACTTATAAAATACGTAAATGTTTGATATCGTCCATAATTTAATGTCTTACTTCGTTTTAATCAGGGGAGAAACACTATCAATGAAACCATTAGTACTAGACAACAGAGCATTGATAGTACAACGCAGCAAGAAGATCATGGTGCTCCCCATCAACCCCATCTTGGTGAGGTGCATCCCCAAGATATTCCTGTGACTAAGGCCCACGACGGTAAAATGTCTATATATTAATCATATACTTAATAATTCTGTACTTATTAATTTTGTACTTATAAATTTTGATGTTTCAATGGTAGAGAATGTCATAGTTGATCCTCCTCGACCTAAAGATTAGGTGAACAGGCCGACA
>JASDQU010104177.1:157826-175323 GCA_032191745.1 Picea mariana | reverse complement strand
AATATTTTTTACAATCATATAAATTATTTTAAGGAAATTTCATCATTTATATAATTAACAATAAAACAACAAAAACAGTACAATCAAGAACATGTGCGTTGTATTTATATGAAAAATAATGCAATACTTATAAAAAAAATTCAAATTTTACATATAGTCATATAAAAATTATATATTCTACTTTTAAATTTGTTGTGAAAGTACCTTGAATCACCCCTCCAAGTCAACATATTGTTTTTTTCCTATGTTTGTGTTCTAACACGTCATTAGATACCATTATTATCTTTCACTCACCCTAAACCCCTAATAAAATATAGCCCCGAACACACCAATTGTTTGATACACTTTGATCCTTAACCTTTATGATCTATAATGCAACCACTCCCCATCACTTTATGACCCTGAATACATCAACACACTAATATACCATAACCCTTATTCATTAGAAACTAGTAAAATATACCCCGTAATATACTATAATCCCTATGAACCTTGATAGAGTCACCCCTTTACACAATCACACCTTTCACATTGTGACCCTACAAACAAAAAGCCACTAAGAGATCATGACCCCAAACACATTAATGTCTTGATACACTTTTATCCTTAACCATTATGACCCCTCACAGGATCACCCCTTATTTATCATGTTTAACCAACTTTACCCACTAGCCCCTAGTTCAATCACTCACTAACAATGTTCCATGTTGTCAACTATTCCTTTAACTATATCTCCTAATAATATAATAACCCATAAACCTAGTCACCCAATAATGCAAGCTGTCCATCAATTTTTGAGTAAGTTAAAAGGTGGAAAAACTTAACCATTTTTCCATCGAAATTCTTCCACAAGTCAGATAAGAGATTTCCATAAGTTATAGTTCCACCATCATTGATGGGAACTTTGACCATGGAACTATGCCACTAGGTGTTTGGCCCATTTTAGGAACACCCAGATGGTTGGAATTTTAGAAAAATAAGTGGATCGGGGAAAACATTTACCTCATCGAAAAACATTTCTAAAATTTTAAGTTTTTCAACTATCTAACTCACTCTCAAATTTTCACCCTTATTGACCAAATTCACCAAAGTTGAGCATGTTTAACCATTGTTCACAGCTTATTAACCACATAGATCATTGTTGACCTAGTAACACATGTACCCATAAACCCCTAAGTCATATTGAAATTTGTTAGTCAACATAGGTCACCTACTCTTGACCCACAAACTAACTCATTAATCACCAAATCCATTAAACCATAACCCTCTATTCTTAGTAAATCATTAATCATGCATCATTAACAATATAAATAATCGATTATCATGTTGTATTAGCATTCACCATGGTTAACCATTGTTGACCATATTGACTATATAGACCATATTCGCCATGACCCATCAAATTAAGCTATCACCTATCCCTCTTCACCATGATGTGGTGATTACTTAACCATTAATCCATCAACCATGAATATTGATAAATCCGTAACTCATAAAATTTTTACCAAAAAAATTATAAATTATCCTTTCATAGTCATAAACATATTGACCACCATTGACCATGGTGGATCATAGTCTACATGTTCACATTGTTGATCTACTAACTCACTATCCCATAATCCCCTTGAACCCATATTCACCGATATTAGCTAATGCTCAATCCCCATGAACCCATATTCACCTATATTAGCTAATGCTCATAAGTAGTAAACATTGTTAACCTTTTATTACTAGACACCTACCAATAACCCATTAACCACATCATCCACAATAAAACATCAACCCCCTAGTGTTAATAACTCGTCAACATTCACCATCATTAACCATATAACCATCACTAACCATGGTTTCTCTCATTATGAATATTAATTATACAAACATATTCAACATGGTTTATTATATGAACATTTTTCCCATTTTATACACTACCCCCTCAACTGCAAAACCAAGTCCTTAAATACATATCAAGTTTAGAATGAACATTGATTCCTCTAATACTTCTCCCTTTTCAATTCTCCACATTTTAATGTGCCCTTATTTTGATATGTCATAATCCTCAAACCATCTTTAAATTATTAAAATTTTACTAATTTGGAAAAATTTGAATACCAACGTTTTTCCTTACCTTATATTTTGAACTTGTATTTAAAAACTCACCCATCAACATATGCAATATAACATTCTAGAAAATTATCTAGAAGCCAGGACCTATTTAGGTGATATATTGATAACTTGAGGGATGGGGTAGCCTGCATATAAGCATTTATTCAGGTGATAGATTGATAACTTCACTATGAACTTAAAACATGATCCAACTATGCTTGGTCTCCCTTTTGAGCTTCAGGGTTCAACACTGATTTTTCCATAATCGTGCCAATTTTTCCATAATACGAGATATTTTCATCATTATGACTTATTAAAGAATCGTATTAAATGAGAAGAAATGAAAGTGCCCCATAAAGAATAAATATCAGAAAGAAGGAGTCATAAGCATCAATCTGAAAGACAAAAATTGATAATGGAGTTTGTCTGTGGGTAGACTACATCTCCAGATCCTTCTCTCAAATGGGTAGTCCTTTTCATTAACTCAGTAAAAGAATTTGGAAAAATACATAAGTATACCTAATTCTAGAAATGACCTGCAAAAGATTTTCTTAGATCAGAAAACATACAACGCCATTGAATCTGTGGCATCGAATTACCCAAAAATGACTATCTTCACGCTTAAATTTGACACTGGCACATCCAGGTTCAAAACTCTCATCTCGGTTTGTGTTTGTAGTCTACATTGATGATTGTACCCTGTCTGCATCGAAACCCGTGCCCAACCATACCCTGGTGCCCCCCTGTAACTAGAAAAATGGTTGGTTTAAATAGCTAAACCCTGACGGATAAAACAACAAAGGTCGTTTAGGTCAGTTGGTATCTTTGATAGTGGTTAAGGTTCAAGGTTCAGGAGGTCTCGGGTTTGAATCACGTCCCAGCCCCATTTTAGTTATGTGTTGTAGCAAAGTTTAAACCCGGTGGGCGTCCACCAGACCGGTCATCGAAAAAGGTGTTGGTCGGTCAGTACCCACCGCCGACACCACCCAAACCATCCGAAAAAGGTGTTGGTCAATCACTATGCGGTTGGTCTGACAGTCGTCTTTTTTTTATTTGATTGGATTCTAGCCCTCATTAAAAAACTTGAAGGTGTCACGTTCACCTTCCTATTGGCTTCTCAATACACATTCAACTGCCGACATGGCAGTGACATCACTTTGCAATGCGTTCTCGCCATACAGGTCCATGTGTCGCACTTGTATGGATTCCAAGTGTCCCAATCATAGGTGGCCATGTGTCACATCTGGAATATGCAAAATTTTAGTCTATCCATGGGCCATGTGGCGGCCCCTAGGTGGTCCCACGTCACATCACTTGGGGGTGCCATGTGAAAGACATTTATTGGTCCATTTGGCACCCAAAAAAGGCCAAATCCACTTGACACGTGGCATCCTGTAGGGATGCCACATGGCATGATGATCTCAGCATTGTGTCATGCTGATGTTACCTTTTCCAGTTAGTTGTTGATGTCAGCAGTAAAATGTTGATGTGTCCCCTGGTTGACTTGACATGGTTGACCAAACTTTGACTGGCCATAACTTCTTCATCCAGACTTGGTTTGATGAACCATTCACACCGTTGGAAAGCTTGTGACATTCTCTTCACAACTGTGCCATTTTTTTTTGAGTTTTGAGGACTTTGAATTTTTTTCCCTTTTTCCATTTGCTGAGGTCATTCTGAACCTTTTGGGATACTTCTGAGAACTCTAGGTCATTCCTAGGTCTCCCTGGATCCTTTTAGATCACACCTTCCCACTGAGAGATTTTGGACCTCAAAATCCTTTATCAATCAATGAATAAGTGAGGGAATTGCTCCCTCACTCTTTCCTTCTCGATCCACCGTGACTTGTTGGGTTGTGTGCCCTTTAGGCATACTCAAAGATAAGTAATTTCATTCCTATGTGAATTACTTAGTCTTCAATCTAGGATGACATATTCCTTCATATGTTCCTTGATTTCTAGGTTGAACTGTTGAATCCTTCGAAGGATCTTGCAGGTTGCATCTCTCTTCTCGATACCTTTCCCATACAACAAGTCAAAGGAGATCTTAGGTATATACCCAAGAAAAGTATCAACTGGTGAAATTTGAGTAAAAGAGTAGATGACTTGATTATACACAGGCTGGACATAGGGAAATTGATCATCCCATGACTTAGGATGCTTGCTACAGTATCCCTAAAGCTACTAAACCACTATATTGTTTACCACCTTTGTTGTTTTATCGACCTGTGGATGGAAATAAATGCTCCTCCCCATCTTGGTGCCCATGAGTTGCCACAAATTTTTCCAAGATTATCCTAACAATCGAGACTCTTGATCGGAGATAATTAGTGTGGACAACCTGAAATGGACCCATACATACTAGGAGAACAAAAGAGAAACTTGCTTGTTACATAACCTATCCGTGACTCATACTAGACATGGGTGATCCCATTACAAAATCCAATAAAAACATTTCCCACAGATAAGTGGAAATAGAAAGTGATGTGTACAACCCTAGCCTTTCATTAGTGGGCTTCAAAAAGTGCAACGCACATTCCTTTACAATCGTGGTTACACATACTTTCCTTAGAGGAAAATGTCATCCCTGCAAATACACTATAATTCCCAAATTCCCAAGTACAGAAGAAGCAGAGGCTTCTTCTATTACATGCACTTCCCTGTAGGAAGGAATGCAAGATTTACTCAAATGGTGGAGTAAGTCGTTCTACAAATAAAACTTCTTCACCTGCAAACCCAGGAATATCCCACATATATGTTTGAATATTTCATCAATAGTATACCATCCAACATTCCTAATATGAGCTAAGGAAACATTCTTCAAAATAATAGATGTAACACTACGATATCTAGAATGCATGTATGTCCTCATGACATCGGTGATGGAACTGGTCTCAATATTTCATTATTGTTGAAGGTCGGGTAAGGCTGTCATTGGTGCGATGTCGATATTTAATGTGTTGAAGGCCTTCTGATGGCTTCCTTCCCACTGAAATGCCTGTCCAATATCAAAAAATCCATTCTTATGTAAAGGATCAAGAGCATCATAAACATTAGACTTATCAGGTCATTTCTCTCTTAGAATTGTGAGTGAAAGATTCTTGTTAGTATTTATAACTCTTTTTATTTGGCATAAACTAACAAGTGTTGATTTGTCCTTTATGTTGTGAGATTTAATGATGTATTCCACTCCATCTTTTGTAAGATGCCATTTGTTTTACTTTCAAGAAGATATCCTTCCTATCATAAAGATAGGGATTGATCCCTAATACAATACCACATACATCCAAAGGAACCACATCTAAATCCACTTCATCTATCATCTTAGAAGAAATAGCAAACCTAAACCTACACTGCTTGGTGACATTTAACTTTTCTTTTTTAAATACCCAATCGAGAGGGTAGGGTTTATGGTGAGATATTGTGTTCAATTCCAATTTCTTAACAAGTGTCTCTGATATTAAATTAACCTCGGAACCCAGATCAAATAATGTAACTATATTCATATGTTTTGATACAAATCTTATGTGGAATAGTTCACTTCTCCTTTTATCATCATCATGTGACTCATTTAAAGAAATTGAACATGCATAAAAGGAATATTTACCTTGCATCCCAAATGATGCGATCATTTCTTCATCACCTAAGTCAAAAATAGGATTTTGTTGCACTGTAGCAACAGTATTTGTCTTCCCCTTTCCACCAAGCTACTTTTCCCTTAAATTTGGATGTAGTTTCCAACAATGTTCATTGTCATGACCAAATTTCTGGCAACGGCTGCAAGAGGGCTTTCCTTCCTCCTTTTTTTTGCAGTTGTCCTCTTGTCCTTTACTTTTCCTTTTCCATTGAAATGGTTTTTGGAACGCATGAATGGTTTTTCCTTTTATCCATTTTTACCCCTGCTTTGAAGGTGAGTGGCTTGTACACAAACTTTGTCAAGACTGGTGGGGTTACAAAACAGTAAAGTATGGAGAATGTAACTTTGAAGTGCACCAATATACTTCATTAAAGTTTCATAGGAATCTAAAGGAATTTTTAATGAAAGTTTCTTCTTCCAAAATTCCTCCGTGGAACTTTGTACCCTTTGACCTTTTCCTTGTTTTAAAGTTTTCCATTCCATCATTTCTTTATGTAAATAACCCAATGGATAAAATTGCTTCCTTAATGCTGATTTAAATTCCGACCATGAGGAAAGAAGCTTGCCACACTTACTTATGTCCTGAATCTTGATCTCCCACCATACAAAAGAGGTGCCTTCCAACCGAAGAGAAGTTAGATGCACTTTCACCTCCTCTTCCTTGATTTTTTGTACATGGAAATATACTTCAACCTGTCAGATCCAATTATCTGGATTTTCAGGATTAACATCTCCATTAAACATAGGTAAATCAATTTTTACATCAAGATTTAGTAATGGATTTTTCAAAGAGGCTTTATCATGAGCATTAGAATGATGAGAATGATGAAAATAGGCAGAGGAAGAATATCTAGAACTTGATGGTGGAGATGGAGGCTCAGGGGGGTCTCCTCCAATCCCTTGGTTCACTAAAACATTTTCATCCGCTTGGGATTCCTTCTTCTTTCCCTTCTTTCCCATCCTCTTCTCATAATATACATACATTCACTCGATCATATATGACATGCAGTAGAAGATCATATGGAATTTTTTCTCCTATTCATCATGCTTGTCCTCTTCATCCATTTTCTTCCTTCGAGATGCACGACCAATCTCTAGTTTGAAAGTTTTAAGTGTTCCTTCACCCTATTTATGCTTGGCCCTAGTAAGAATTCACACTCAACAATTCAAGTCAAATATGAATTCTCTGATACCAGCATGATCAAATATCTTTTCATCATTATGAATTACTAAAAAACTGTATTAAATGAGCAGAAATGAAAGTGAACTATAAATAAGAAAGCTCATAAATAAGGAGACATAAGCATTAATATGAAATAAAAAAATTGATAACGGAGTTTGTTTATGGGTGGACTATGTCTCTGGGTCCTGCTCTCAAATGGGTAGACCTTTTCATTAACTCAACAAAATAATTTGGAAAAATACACAAGTATACCTCATTCTGGAAATGACATGCAGAAGCTTTTCTCATATCAGAAACTAGACAACGCAATTGAATTTGTGGTGTTGAATTACCCAAAAATGATTGTCTTCACTCTTCAATCTGAAACTAGCACTTCCAAGTCCATCAAAAATCTCGTCTCGGTTTGGGTGCCTGCAACTTGCAATGATGATTGTATCCTGTCTGCACAGAAACCCATGATCAGTCGTACCTAGGTGCCCCCCCTAGAACTGGTAAAATGGTCAGTTTAAATAGTTAAACCATGATGGATAAAACAACAAAGGTCATTCAGGCCAGTTGGTAACTTTGGCGGTGGTTAAGGTTCAGGATCTGGGAGGTCCCGAGTTCAAATCCCCTCGTAGCCCCTTTTTAGTTGTGTGTTTTAACAAAGTTTAAAAGTGGCGGGGATCCACTGAAAAATGCATCGATTGATCAGTACATGTCATTGGAACAACCTAAACCATCAATTGATAAGTATCGATTTGCAGATTCGGTGTTGGCCAGACTGGCGATGGGATTTTTATTTTTATTTGATCGGATTCTAGCCTTCATTGAACAACTTGAGAGTGCCATGTGGCACTTTCCTTTTGGATTCCCGATACACAATCAGTTTCCCTCATGGTGTTGACGTCACCTTGCAATGCATTGTCGTCGTACAAGTCCACGTGTTGCACCTGTCTAGTCGTCGTATAGTTCAACGTGTCACACTTGTGTGGACACCAAGTGTCCCAATCACATGTGGCCATGTGTTAGATCCAGAAGCCTCCAAATCACAGTTTTTCCATGGGCCACGTGACGGTCTTTGGGTGGTGCCACGAGGCATCACCTAGGCATGCCACATGGAAACTTTTTATTGGTCCATTTGGCATGACAAAAAGGCCAAATCCTCCTGACACATGGAAACGTGTGGGGATGGCATGTGGTATGTTGATGTCACCATTGTGTCATGATGGCATCACCTTGTCTAGTCAGTTGATGACATCATGCTAACGTAAACAATACAGATGTTGATGTGTCCCATCATTGACTTGACTTGGTTGACCAAACTTTGAATCACCATAATTTCTTCATCCACAATTTGTTTGATGAACCATTCACATTGTTGGAAATCTTCTGACACTCTCTTCACAATGGTGCCAATTTCACTGAGATTTGAGGGCTTTGAATTTTTTTCCCTTTTTCCATTTGTTGAGGCTATTCTAAGCCTCCTGGGATACTTCTGAGAACTCTAGGTCATTCCTAGGTCTCCCTGGATCATTTCATATTAGTATACTTGTTCGCATTGTTGATCTACTAACTCACTAGCCCATAATCCCCTTGAACCCATATTCACCTATATTAGCTAATGCTCAATCCCCTTGAACCCATTTTCACCTATATTAGTTAATTCTCATAAGTAGTCAACATTGTTAACCTTTTATTACTAGACACCTACCAATAACCCATAAACCATCTCATCCACAATAAATCCTCAACCCCCTCGTGTCAATAACTCACCAACATTCACCATCATTAACCATATAGCCATCACTAACCATGGTTTCTCTCGTTACAAATATTAATTATATAAACATATTCAACATGGTTTATTATATGAACATTTTTCCCATTTATACACTACCCCCTCAACTGCAAAACAAACTCATTAAATATGTATCAAGTTTAGAATGAACGTTGCTTCCTCTAATACTTCTCCCTTTTCATTTCTCCCCATTTTATTGTGCTGATGCAGGAACATCGTATGCACATGCCAGTGGAGGACAGCCATATAGGCCAACGTACATTTTGAGAATGTTTGAATTTCAAATCGAGACACATTTATGCAATATATGAAAATATACGTATGCATTTATGTTTTGTGGGATTGTAATACAGATTATGAGCAGTTCTCTCATTTGTCAGATAAGGAGGCATTTATTGTAATTTATGTTTAGTAGGTGGCTTTTAATTCTAATAAGATAGCTTAGAGAAGAGAGAGGGAAAAAAACTCAAGAAGACTCTCTCGTTTGTAATTATGATATAGTATTGTAATTTGATGTAGAAGATTAGGAGAGTAGAGAAGAATAGAAAATTAAAGATTGTATGAAGAATAATTGTTGTTATTGAACCATGTACATAAGCACTGGATTAATATAAGAATGATTTGATCCACTTTTCATGGCGTGTGATGAATACTATTTGTATCTTTTGAATGGTATGTTACAGTTTGCTTATATTTCTTTGTTATGCATTTGTTTCAATGCTATGTGTATGCTTGTGATTTCATGGTGAATATATGAAGTCTGTGAGAGTAGAAGTATAAGTTTCAATTGTTTCTCTCCCTGAGAATTCCTATAAGGAGTACAGTGAAAGGTCTACATAGAGTGCGTGATAGAGTTCTGAGTTTTATCTCAGAAAGCTCAGGAGGGGTAACGTTGGCTTATATCAGCAAAGGTATGGCTAAGGCACAGGGTCATGCAAGGAGTGAGCAGGCTAAGGGAGGAATTGAAATTCTTCAATCCCACAGAGTGGTTGGAGAATCTCTGTTGCAAGGAGCGCACATAGTTAACATCATGGACAACTAGAGGTTATCACAGAGTCGTGCTAAGTGTGCCCACAGGGATTCTTTGAATTCGGAAACCAGCAAAGAAACCTAATCTCAAAAGGGTTAGAATCTTCGAATATCTTGAAGGGAGACAGAGATTAGAGTCGCACAAAACTCTAAGTTCAGACGGGTTGACATCTGGAAGAATTACCAAAGGTTCATCAAAGCTTGAGTGAACGGTGGAGCACTTCCAAGGGAGAGTTCCAAAAACACCAGAGTTGTACGATCGTGATAAGCTGCGAGGAGTTTCAGTGAAGGTTCATCTAGTGTGTAATACTCACAGGACATGTGAGTCATTGATTAATGTGCTCTGTGAACTATTGATCAGGGCACGTACGGTTCGGGAAATTTCACACTAGAGGAAAGGTACACACATTGTTTTTGAATCCCCAAAAAGGAGAACACCAACAAGCAACTAGGGTCACCGGTTTGTTGCATATCTGGACCATTGGATCTCGGTCACTGGCTTTGGGGAGTTGAAATTTTGAAGGGAAAGGGGAAGCATTGTTCGCAGATTTCCCAAATTGTGAAATCCTGGGAGAGATTTAAAGGTTGGGACCCAGTTCTCAGTGGAGGGTCACATCAACTGTGTTGAAGGGGGGGCTAGCCTTTTGTAGGCCCTAATCAGGTTTTAGGGTTTCAAGGGTGGAGGTGTTGTGTCTATTCACCTCAACATCCCTGAAACTGTGAAGTACAAAGTGTCAATAGAGTTGGGCCCGTAGTCATATCGCATGGTTGTATTGGGAGAGGACCCGTGCTTAGAACCTCTTCGTGCAGGCGGGGTTTTTTTCAAGGCCTGTGGGTTATTTGTTGCAAGGGTTCTAGCAGGGACCTGAGGGCCACTTCAGCTCAAGGAGAACAGGAGATCCGTGACCGGGAAGTCAGTCGAACCCCTTGGGGTAGGGGTTTGAGTTAGGGTACATGGACTCCTGTCCATGAGTTCCTGCACTATCTGTCCATGTTTATGGATGTCTTATTCACTTTCCCAAGTGGCATATTCAATCGGGTGTCCCTTCCATTTCACCAAGTATTCAAAATATGTTTTTCTCTGGGTCTTTTTACCAACTCTCTAATCAATAATCTTTTCCATCTATGGCCTTTCATCTACAGGCATCTGTTTAACCCATTGGACTTCCTTCTGATCCTATGATCTCTCTGATCTATCTTCTCTCTAATGATATAGATCTTCTATATTGAATATGGGTGATATTCCTACCCCATCTGGTAATTCAATTTCGCAAGCATTTGCCTCAAACTTTCGCAAAATCGTACATGGTCTAATTTTCTTCACTTTCAACTTATTATAGGTTCCCCTTGGGAATCTTTCCTTTCTAAGATGAACCAGAACCAAATCACCTACTTCGAATCGAATCTCTCCTCTATGCTAATCTGTTTTGTGCTTATATTCCTGGCTACAGTTCTGCAACCGCTCTATGATTTTACTGTGGAGCTCCTGCATTCTTGCTGCAAAATATTTAGCACTAGCACTCCAGAATTCATTATAATCTAAGTATTTCAACTCAAAGACTCCTCTTGGATTCATTCCATATACTATTTGAAATGGGATTTGTCCTGTACTCCTATTGAGTGAATCGTTATATGAAAATTTTGCCTATGGCAGAACCTGATCCCACTGGTTGTGGTATTTAGCTACCAAACTCCTATTCACTACCTCAGTCTGTCCATCCATCTAAGGATGATATGCTGAGCTAAAAGATAAATTCTTCCCCAATTTCTTCCACAGGGTCCTCCAAAATGACCAACAAATTTGTTATCCCAATCTGAAACAATACTCTTGGGTAAGCCATGAAGTCTAACAACTTCTTTGAAAAATAGATTTGCAATGTGAGTTGCATCATTGGTTTTCTAACATGGTATGAAATGTGCCATTTTTTAAAACCTATCGAGTACCAAAAATATGGAGTCACAAACCCTCTGTGTCCTCGATAGTACCAACACAAAATCCATGCTTACCCTATCCCACGGCCTCTTTGTTACCGACAACGATTGATACAACCCTACATTCTATCTTTTCCCCTTTGCATGCTGACAAATTCTTCATCTATTCACGAATTTCTTGACATTTGTCCTCATCCCTGGCCAATAGTTTGAGCCATTTAGTTGTGCAAAAGTCTTATCATGGCCAAAATTTCCAGCCAATTCCCCATTATGTTTTTCCTTCAATAGGTTCTCTCTCATAGATCATTTTGGTATACACAACTAGTTTCCCCTGAACAACAGTCCATCCTGAATCAAGTATTCAGTCCATTGGCTTTTGTCTCTAAGAACTTGATTCTCACATGCTTCATAGGCTTCTTTAAAATCTACATCATCTCTCTACATCTCCTTGATATTGTCAAAACCTAATGTTTTCACTTTGAACTCCTGCAGGATCAAACATTTCTTTCTTAATGCATCAACAACCTTGTTAGCAGTTCCAGAAATATTCTTTATAACAAAAGTAAAATTTTGCATGCATTCAACCCATTTTGCATGCTTCTGGTTCAATTTCTCTTGTCGAGTTATGAATTGTAAAGCATGGTTATCACTATACAAGACAAACTCCTTTGGAACCAAGTAATGCCTCCACTTCTTTAGCACCTATATGATTGCATAGAACTCTTTATCATACGTGGAATATTTCATCTTGGTCTCGTTCAACTTCTCACTGAAGTATGCAATTGGCTTGTTGTATTGACTTAAGACCACTCCAATCACAAATCCACTTGTGTCGCATCTTACCTGAAACGTTTTGCTGAAGTCTGGCATAACCAGAACTGGTTGTTCAGTTATCTTACCCTTCGGCAACTTAAAAATTTTCTCTGCTTCTTCTATCCAATGAAAATGTTTGTGTCTTTTCTTGACTGTGTCCATCATTGGTGCACATATCCCACTGAAATTCTTGATGAAGTTCCTATAAAAACTAGCCAATTCATGGAAGCTTATGACTTCAAAGATACTCCTTGGTGATGGCCAATCTTTCATTTCTCTTACCTTTTATGGATCCATCTTTAACTCATTCCTAGAGATCACGAAACCTAAGTAAATGAGCTCTGTCTTCATGAAAGATGACTTTTTCAGATTTATAAACAATTTCTCTTGCTGTAACCTCCTCATTACTATAGCTAAATTCTTTAAATGTTCTCCTTCAGTATTACTAAAGATCAGTATATCATCAAGATACACGATTACAACTTTTCCAATGAAATCTTTCAAGACTTCGTTCATCAATCTCATAAAAGAACCGGGCACATTCGTCAAACCAAATGGCATGAAAATCCATTCATACAGTCCTTCATTTTTTTTTAATGTTCTCTTCCATTCATCAACTTCCATTATTCTAATCTGGTGATATCCACTTTTCAAGTCAATTTTTGAAAAAAACTTTGCTCCACTCAAGCAATCCATCAAATCATCCATCCCGGGTAAAGTAAATCTATACATGATGGTAATCTGGTTTATATCTCTCGATTCTGTACACATTATCCATCCACCATCTTTCTTCGGACTTAACACTGTAGGTACAATGCATGGACTCAAGCTTTCACTAATCAACCCTGTATCCATCAAATCCTGAACTTTCTTCTTGACCTCTTCATTCTCCTGCAACGTCAATATGTACGCTACTTTTTTTGGTAAACTTGCTCCCAATATAAGTTCAATGTGATGAATTATGCTCCTGATGGGTGGCAACGAACAAGGTAATTCGTCCACCACTATATCAGCAAAATTCTCCAGCACTTCTTGAATTTCCTCAGGTAGTTCATCCGTCAAAGTACTGGTCAAGATGACTCTAGGTTTTCTAACCACAACAAACTACATTTATTCACCTTTCTTGACTTCATCAAGAAGTTCCTTCCCACTCATGAGAAGTATAGTATTGCTCATCTCTATTTTTACCTCCTTGTCTTTAATTGACAACAACATATGCATCCTACCATTATTTTCCTCCCATCATGAATAACATTCCTGTCATATTGCCATGGTCTCCCCAACAAAATATGACAGACATCCATGGGAATAACATCACAAAAAATTTCATCCTTATATCCCCCTATCTTAAATTCAACTAAACATTGTTTAATGATAGTTACCTCATGTCCCTTTTGTAACCATGAGACTTTGTATGGACACAAATGTGCACCAATCTCCAATTCCATCTTCTCCACCATTTTCATGGATACTAAATTATCTGTGCTTCCACTATCCACTATTACCTTGCATACCCTTTCCTTATTCTTGCAAGCAATCCTAAATAAAATCTTCCTCTGGAATGGATTTTCTAACTCTTTCTCTGGCTTTAAGAGAATTTTCCTCATCATTAGTGACCTTCCACCTTCTGCATCTTCTACCTCAATATTTCTTCCTTGTTCTTTTGAAATGTGAGGTTCGCCTCCGTCTCTTTTTCTATCGAGGCATTCAATTGACTTGTGTATAATTTTTCCACAAACAAAACACTTTACCTCACCTCCTCTGCCTCTTCCTCTTCCTCTTTCTTGCAGAATAGAGTTCCTGTCGACATATTTCCTTCCTTGTGAACTTTCTCCTCTTTTAGGGTAAGTATGAGGTTTCTTTTCTTCTTCCTTTGGCTTCTGTACTCTGTCCTGGACAATTTCTTTGCCTCTGTTCTGGCTTCTACCTCTACCTCTTTGTCCTTTCTTTAGGGTCAAATTTCTTCAGCCTTTAGAGCAATCTGATAATCATATTCCATGTTTCTAATTGTCACCATACTCATCTCATCCTGAATTTCATATCTCATAACATTCATGTATCTGGTGACCTTCTCAGCATCACCTTCTTGATGACCTGCTCTAATGTTTATCCTGTAGAACTTCTTAGTGTATTCCTTCACTGTCATCCCCTTCTGTTTCAAATTCTGCATTCTTCAAAACCATTTGATTTGGAAATCTCTGAGTATAAATTTGGTTTTCATCTTTGCAACCATTCTATCTCAACTTTTGATTTTTTGCTTGCCTTTGCAATGCCTGTCGGCCTGCAGTTCATCCCACCACAGTGTTTCATGCCCTTTAAGTCTAGTGACAACATGTTTCAATTTCTTATCTTCCTCGACATCCTCATAGTTGAAGTATTTATCCAGGGTTGTAAACCAATCTAGAAGCTCTTCAATGTCTAAGTTTCCTTCATACATCGAAATGTCCATCTTTTCCCTAGCACCTATTCTTGCAATAGCTCTGAATAGACGTTATTCTGCAGTGTCACAACTACAACTTCTTCTTCATTCTCACTTTCAACCTCACTGATATCTCCATCTTCAGTTTTCCGCCTTTGTGTCATCTCCATGGAATCTAATCGAGCACGAAGTTCTCTCATCTCCCTTTCCATAGCTGGATCAAGCATTGGTCTATCATGACGTCTTTTGGGTGGCATTGTTCAAATATGTTCCTTGCAGAATTCAAATCACAACTTTCCTTCTGCCTCCTTTCTCCTACAAAAACAAAGATTGTAAGCTCTGATACCACCTAACACAAACCCCTACCCCAAGGGGTATGGCTGACCTCCCAGACATGAATCTCTTGTTCTCCTTGAGCCGAAGTGGCCCTCAGGTCCCTGCTGGAACCCTTGCAACAAATAACCCATGAGCCTTCAATAGAACCCCACCTGCACGAAGAGGTGCTAGGCATGGGTCCTCTCCCAATACAACCACGCGATATGACTGCGAGTCCAACTCTATCGACACTTCACACTTCACATTTTTGGGGATGTTGAGGTGAAGAGACACAACACCTCCACCTTTGAAACCCCGAAACTCGATTAGGGCCTAGCAAAGGTTGGCCCCCCCTTCAACGCAATTGACATGACCCTCCACTGAGAACTGCGTCCCAACCTTTAAATTTCTCCTGAGATTTCGCAATTCAGGAAATCTGCGAATAATGCTTCCCCTTTTCTTTCAAAACTTCAACTCCCAAAAGTCGGTGACCCAAATCCAACAGTCCATATTTTCCACAAACCGATGACCCTGGTTGCTTGTCGGCGTTCTCCTTTTCGGGGATTCGAAAATGATGTGTGTGTCTTTCCTCCAGTGCCAAATTTACTAAACTATACATGCCCTGATCAACGGTTTACGGAGAACGTTAATCAACGGCTTAGATATCCTGTGAGTATTACACACTGGATGAACCTTCGTCGAAACTCCTTGCAGCTTATCATGATTGGATGACTCTCATGTTTTTGACACTCTCCCTTGGGAGTGCTCCACCATTCACTCAAGCTTCGATGAACCTTTGGTAATTCTTCCAGATGTCAACCCGTCTAAACTTAGATTTTCATGCGACTCTAATCTCCACCTCCCTTTGATCTATTCAAAGGTTCTAACCCTCCTGAGCTTAAGTTTCTTTGCTAGCTTCTGAATTCAAAGAATGCATGCGTGCACACTTAGCACAACTCTGTGATAACCTCCAGTTATCCAGGATGTTAACTATGTGCACTCCTCACAACAAAGATTCTCTAACCACTCTATGGGATTGAAGAATTTCAGCTCCTCCCTCAGCTTGCGCACTCCTTTCATGGCTCTGTGCCTAAGCTACACCTCTGCTGATATAAGCCAATGTTACCCCTCCTGAGATTTCTGAGATAAAACTAAGAACTCTGTCACACACTCTATGCGGACCTTTCACTTCACTCCTTGTAGGAATTCTCAGGGAGAGAAAAAAATGAAACGTATACTTCTACTCTCACAGACTCCATATATTGACCATGAAATCACAAGCATACACATAGCATTAAAACAAATGCATAGCAGAGAAATATAAGCAAACTGTAACATACCATTCAAAAGATACAAACAATATTCATCACATGCCATGAAAAGTGGATGAAATAATTCTTATATTAATCCAGTGCTTCTGTACATGGTTCAATAGCAACAACTATTCTTCATACAACCTCTAATTTTCTATTCTTCTTTGCTCTCCTAATCTTCTACATCAAATTACAATACTATCTTAGAATTACAAATGAGAGAGTCTTCTTGAGTTTTTTTCCCTCTCTCTTCTCTAAGCTATCTTATCAGAATTAAAAGCCACCTACTAAACATAAATTACAATAAATGCCTCCTTATCCGACAAATGAGATCAATGCTCATAAACTGTATTACAATCCCCCAAAACATAAATGCATACATATCTTTTTAGATATTGCATAAATGTGTCCCGATTTGAAATTCAAACATTCTCAAAATCTGCGTTGACCTATATGGCCGTCCTCCACTCACGCGTGCGTACGATGCTCCTACATCATGTGCCCTTATTTTGATATGGCATAATCTTCAAACCATCTTTAAATTATTAAAATTTTACTAATTTGGAAAAATTTGAATACCAATGTTTTTCCTTACCTTAAATTCTAAACCTATATTTGAAAAATCACCCATCAATAGATGCAATATAACATTCTAGAGCATTATCTAGGAACCAAGATCTATTTAGGTGATAGATTGATAACTTCAAGGAGAGGGAATCTTGAATATAAGAATCTATTCATGTGATAGATTGATAATGTCGCTATGAACTTAAAACATGATCCAACTATGTCTGGTCTCCCTTTTGAGCTTCAAGGTTCAGCACCAATTTTTCCATAATCACACAATTTTTCCATAATTTAGTCCTTAAGCAGAGTCGTCGTCTCTGCCTCCATTCCTTATCCATGCAACCACAAGCAAAGTCGTCTTGTCTACCTCCACACACTATCCATGCAACCACAAATATGACAAGTGG
>JASDQU010104177.1:123720-143057 GCA_032191745.1 Picea mariana | reverse complement strand
AAAAGAGGTTGCATAATAACCCAATGCTTGGCTATAAAAAGCCATGAATGACCACCATTTTCTCAAGGAATTCTTTGTATTGTTATGTTGCTGAGATTGCTAAGGACCCATTCTTTGGCAATAGACATTACAAGTTACATTTCATAGGGCTATTCACTCCTCACTTGAGTGAATAAGCTTGGAGTTCTTTCACCCACATTTTCATCTTTTCATTGTAAGGAGAGCAATCAGTTGAGGGCCTCAAGAGCCTTCCATTGGAGAGGGAAGGGACCCAAGTCATCTTTCTCCATTGTGTGTCTTATGCATTGGTGATATTGGTCCATTTGCATTTATTTTTCATTTATTTTATATGCTCATAGTTTCATTTGGTTTTTGTTTAATTCTTGTTTATAACTTTGTAGTTTTTCTAACCTTTCCTTTTATAGCTGTCATGCCTAGCAGATCCCAGCTGGGCATGTAAGCACTCATTATTTGCTCATCAAGTGACGAATTGGGTGAAAACACTTCTTCCTTGGCTTGTTGCTCCAACTATGTTTCATCTTGACTCTGTTGTGCTTCACTGTCATATTGCCTTTGTTCTTCTTCATTTTGGAACTTGGAAGATGAATATTGTTCTTTCTCCTCAACACTTCTACAGGTTCTTGGAAGCATTTTTCTTTAGTTCTTGCAAATTCTTCCAACTTCTCATAAGTGGGTTGCTTCCCTTTCTGGATACAATCATCAATGTCATTCTCAATGGACTGTTGCAACATCAATTGATAATAATACTTGATTTCTTCTAGGCTCCAAACCATAAAAATTGACTCAATATTTGCTTCGTCAATTTCTTCATTTTCTTCCATGTTTTCTTCATAATCAGTCACTATTGAAAATGAGTTGTTGTCTTGTAAACCTGCACACTCAAAAACGTTGTTACAATCATATGAAAAATCATAGGAAGAACCATGCTGGTTATTTTCATTTTTCTCTTCTAAGAGAGCTTTCCTTTCTTCGTCTTTCTTCCTTTCCTTTGACATTGCATAATAATCTTCATTTTCATCGTCAGTTGCTATCACAACTGGTTGTTTCATTTGCTATATTACTACAAATAGATTGTCTTTCACTTGGTTTGTGTATACAAATGAGCTTCTCTTCTCACCAAACAATATCTCATCAATAATATGTTTCTCATGCAACATATTTGACCACTCTTCATGAGATGAATAGTTTTCATCAAATCTGACTTCATATGTCTTTGTTTCAAAGAGACTTTCTTCCATAAGGATTTTGTTCTCATGGGTTGTTTAGAGGATAAGTTGGACTGGTTGGCTTTAACTTGCTGATAAGATCCAACAACAATATCCCATAACTGTATACATCAGATTTTGGAGAAGTCTTCACTCCCCTAAAATTTTTCTTTGATTGTCAAAATACCCAATGTTTAGCATAGAAAACAAGCTAGAAAGAATTGATGGCATATAAAACAAGCAAGAAAATAGCATTTATGTTCAGAAAATAGTTTTTTGGGTTCAAGTTTATCAAAATAATTTTGAAGAAAGATGGAGAATTCCAAAAAAAAAAAATATTCTTCGAAGAACCAAGCGTGAAGTGCCTGCAAACCTCTTTTGTAAATTTGGTGAAAAAACAATAAAAGGGCTTTCATAGATGAGCAAAAAATGAGATTTTGTGAAGTTAATGATTATTTTCAGAAAACAAAAGTAGTTACATAAATCCATGTATAAGAGACATGACATGTCTATACATGTGTGTGTTTGCTTACTTTACAAACCATGAAAAAATTGAGAGAATTTATGTTTACAAAATTGAAGAATGAAATGTATGTGATGATGCAATTTCCTAGTTAAACTAAAATAAAGAAGTTGTATTCAATAACAATGCATCCATGAATTTTACACTTCTTTAGATTACCCTCTTTATAACCATGTTTTAGAACTTCAAAAATTGATATGGAGAGAAGCAACAATGCACTGGAGAATTTAAAATAAAAACTATTGATTATTGTAACTTTTACTTTGACCTGTAGATCCGAGGACTTACATAAAATAAAAGTAATATTTTATACTCTATAGAAAACTGATAAATACATATTTGTTTCTATACCAGGAGTTGTGTAACCAACACTAAATGGAAAAGGAGACCCTAACTAACTCTGTGTGCGCTGATTATTGCTTATAACTTGGGCCAAACCGAAGTCAACAATATGGGATTCCAAATATTCGTCCAATCTAAAATTTAATTATGAAAATATTAAAAGTACAAAATAAAGTATATAGTAAAATTTAATTATAAAAATCAATATTTAAATTAAAATTCATTTATGAAAATATAAAAAAAAACACAATTATATTAAATTTTATATTCTTATAAAATTAAGATAAATTTTATAATAATGAAATTATTAATAAAAAAAATATTACAAAAGTTTTATTCACTCTATTGTGAATAATTAAAATTATTTAAAAAAAATACATGTTTAAAATTAAAATAGATATATTGATTTTATTAAAATATCTATAAAAGCTAATGGTTATATGGAAGTTTGAGATTACCAAATTTAATTTCATTAAAATTTATTAAAATATGTAAGTGAATGGTTATATAGAAGGTTGAGATAGTAATTCAAAAGTTAAATTTTAAGAAAATAAAGTAAGAATTACCATAATTAAAGTTAATGGTATATGAATATTTCATTTTAACATGATCAACCCTTAATACTATAAAATAACAATTTTTTTTTATAACTAAATTATTTTTCAAGGCTTCTTCAAAATTTATAATATAAGCGCAATCTTGAGTCTGTCAGCTGGGGAGTTCATCTGTCAATCTGTATATTGCAGAACATATATTGTATTGTGGAACTTCGGGTGTTGTTTGGAGGACACGAAAAATAGAAGCACAATATTGAGCCCGCCAGCCTGGGAACCCACGATCCAAATAGTGGCTAAGTATGAAATAAAGAAAATAGTGGCTAAGTATGGAATAAAGAAGTCATTGGTTGGACTCGTGATACATAAGCATGACTCAAGATACTCGTGAGTCCGTCAACCCATCCACCTAGATATTTTCGAAAAAACCAATAATAATAAACACAAAAATACAAAATATAATAATAATAAACACAATTATTATCCCATTCCAAGTTTATTAGATACCACCTCATAAAAGAGAATGAAAAATAAAAATGAACTTAACATCCTTTAATAATTTTATGTAATTAAATTGTACAATTTTAATATTTAATATTTGAAAATAATGTTTTTAGATAATGTTATATAGTTGATAGGGATCACCAACCATCAACAATATCTCTTATCGGTTATTAATAGTTGAATAACTAATTTATTAAAAGATAAAGATTAAAGGAAGACAATTATTGAGTGTATCCCACCATCCAATCTTACACCCTCCCTCATATTTTCAAAAAAACAAACACCTATCACTATAATTTAATATATCACACATTTTAAATTCAATTAATATATATATATATATATATTAAGTAAAAAAGATAGTACCTGCTATATTAAGTTAATAGAGAAACATTGACAAAATACATAGAGATATAGTCGTCCTGAGCCACCAAAAATGTTGTCGTTTTACCAAAAACTAGCATAGTTTGGAGTGAAATGAGTCTAGGAAGATAAGCTAAAACTATTTTGCCCTCTGTCTTGCCAGAAGAAAACCAGGACAAATGGCCATAGTTCAAGTTTACATTTAGCAACAACATGATTAAACATAAAACAAACTAGCATAGGAGAACTCAGATACTCGGTGACCTATCGCAATTGCCTTTCTGCCACATGGATCTGGCTGGGATGGCGAATGGTTGCGTGTACAGTGGACATTTCCTCTTGGCTGGAGCATTGGAGTACGCATCAAGGAGAAAGTCCAGACGTTGTCCCATGAGGAGGGCTCTATGCTCCTGGTCTGCCATGTGGCCTCAAAGTTTGAACACCAGAGCTAGATGCTCTACACGAAGGAGAGGACCATGCAAATCATTATTTCCTGCGTCGTTGAAGGTTCCGTTCCCCACTTCCACGTTCATTGTTGCTCTGGCCTCGGTCACGTTTAGTCCTGCGCTGGTCGTATCCACATTCATCCCTGCTCTGGTCTCGTCCACATTCCTTCCTGCGCAAGCACTGTCCTGAGCCTCGTCCTCATTCGTTGCCTTCTCAGCATGGCTGGTGGGGCTGTAGTCACCCGTCCACGGTATCTCTTCAACAATGCAAATTGCGAATTCGTTTGCCAGCTCTCCCTTCGGACCGCTTCTAGCCTGTATTTCAGGCACCGTGGCTTGGGGTTCCAGGGTGGTCACTAAATCCTCCAGATACGACATTTCATCAACATAGCAGGTTAGAAACTCGTCCGCAGCGCCTTCCGTTAGACAGCTTCCAGGCTCAATTGCCATGGTGTGCATGCTACGTTCTATCCTAGGCTCAACGATAATGGCCTGGAGTGCCAATTGGTTGGCTCGAGCTCTCTGCCGGAGAATGGAAGTCTCCATTGACAGAGTGCACTCCAAGTTCTTCCTCCTTTTACTCTACTCTTTGTGGGTGTACCAGGCCAAGCCTCGGCGAGGCTTGCCTCGCTTTCTTATCATTATTGATGAGGGGTGGATAAAGATACAAAAAGAATGAGCCAAAACGAGAATAAACCAAGATGAGAATGAACCAGAACTGCACCAAAGCTCCCGACCGGTGGAGAGGTCCAAAACAAGAGTGAACCAGCTCTGTCCAGGCTCTCCAACTGTCGAATTACCAAATGTCAGCTTCGCATGGCTTCCCATTAACCCTGTCATATTGAATGCTAGTTGAGCGAGTGTGTTCGCGCGAGGGAGAAGTCCCTCCTCCGTATAGCGGCTATAATGGTCGGCTACCATCGTAAATGCGGAAGTGATGGGGAGCGGCCTACAACATTTAAGCTGTGGCTTGATGCTGAGCCATGTGGCAAGGTGTCGCTGTGTGTCACCCCATCCGGGACAATTCAATTAATATATTACTAATACAAACATGCAAAATATAATAATAATGAATACATTTTTTTTATTCCATAAAGTTTATTAGATATCACCCAAAAAGTACAACCAAGTTTATATAGATGAAAATTTTTATTAAACATCAATTAAAAGTTATAATCAAAAGTACACAGTAACATTTTTTTAAAACTTAAAATTAAGTATTCTTATTTGAAATTTAAATTAAAAAAATAACTTTTGATTTTTACTCATAGTGTACTTACCATATACTTAAAAAAATTAGTTAAAAATTTTAAAATTCAATTATGAAAATATTAAAAAAAGATACAATTATATTAAATTTTATATTCTTATAAAAATAAGATAAATTTTCTCATAATGAAATTATTAATAAATAAAAGTATTATAAAAAAATTATTCATTTTAATTTGAATAAATAAAATTATTTTTAAAAAATACATGTTTAAAATTAAAATAAATATTTAGATTTTATTAAAATATCTATGAAGGCTAATGATTATATGGAAGTTTGAGACCAAGTTTAAATTTAAAGTTTATTAAAATATATAAGAGAATAATTATATGGAAGCTTGAAATAATAATTTAAAAGTTAAATTTTAAGAATATAAAGTAAGAATTATCATAATTAAAGTTAATGCTATCATGAACATTTGATTTTAACATGATCAACACTTAGTAATATAATTTTTATTTATTTTTATAACTAAATTATTTTTTAAGGTCTCTTCAAAATTTAATTTTAACATGATCAACCATTAATAATATAATTTTTTTATTTATAACTAAAATATTTTTGAAGGCTTCTTCAAAATTTATAAGTCCGGTTGTAATATTTAATATTAATAATTTAATATTTGAAAATAATATGTTTAGATAATGTTAGATAGTTGTTAGGGATCATCATCTGTCAACAATATCTCTCCTAACTAATTAATAGTTGAATAACTAATTTATTAAAGGATAAAGATTAAACGAAGACAATTATTGGGTGTATCCCACCATCCAATCTTACACCCTCCCATCACAATTTCAAAATAAAAAACACCTATCACTATAATTTAATATATCACACGTTTTAAATTCAATTAATATATTATTAATACAAACATGCAAAATATAATAATAATAAATACAATTTTTTTATTTCATTCAAAGTTTATTAGATATCACTCAAAAAATACAACCAAGTTTATATAGATGAGAAAGTTTATTAGACATCAATAAAAAGTTATAATCAAAAGTACAAAGTAAAGTTTTTTTAAACTTAAAATTAACTATTCCTATTTTCAAATTTTGTTAATTTTATTTGAAAAAAATAAATTTTGATTTTTACTTAGAGTGTACTTACCATAAACTTAAAAAAATTAGTTAAAAATTTTAAAATTCAATTATGAAAATATTAAAAACACACAATTATATTAAATTTTATATTCTTATAAAATCAAGATAAATTTTCTCATAATGAAATTATTAATAAATAAAAGTATTATAAAAATTTTATTCATTTTAATTTGAATAATTAAAATTATTTAAAAAAAATACATGTTTAAAATTAAAATAAATATCTAGATTATGGTTATATGGAAGTTTGATACCATATAGTTTCAATTTCGTTAAAATTTATTAAAATATGTAAGTTAATGATTATATGGATGCATCAAATAGTAATTGAAAAGTTAATGTTATCATAAACATTTCATTTTAACATGATCAACTCTTAATAATATAGAATAATATTTTTTATTTTTATAACTAAATTTATTTTTTAAGAAGTCTGATTGTCAATTCTTATATCTAAGAACTTCGAGTGTTGTTTTGAGTCCGCCATCTTGTAACCCACGATCATGTACCCCGCCATCCCGGAACCTGCTATAGTGTATCTAAACATTTTCAAAAAAATGACTAAGGAGAAAAAGAAATATATTTCTGTTTATCCCTCATAAAACATTAAAATAGAAATAATTGTGACTAATAATAAATATTTCATTTATTTGTATTTGTATTTGTATTAAAAGGATGATTATTTGTAATAAATATTTATTTTTTAAATATATTTAATTAGTAAAAATAGCATAACATGAACAAGATTAAGAGAAACTATAATGTTGAAAAGTAAATAAAGCACTTATAGAATTTGGTTGTGGCTATGTATTCTTTGACTATGGCATTGCAGAAATGAATTTGAACTATTTAGTTTAAATGGTATTAAATTAATACATCTGATCATATTTTGCACTTGCACTTGTCCATGATACAATTAAGTTGAGGATAATCTTGTTCTGCAACTATAAGCTATCAACAGATGCAATATAATTATAAGCCGAGAATAATCTTGTTCTGCAACTATAAGCTTTCAATTATAGGCTGAAGATAATCTTGTTCTACAACTATCAACAGATGCAATATAACGTTCTGGAGCATCATCTAGGAGGCAGGGTCTAAATGGAGGCAGGGTCTAAATGGTTGGGGCAACCGCTGTGATCCGATGATAAACAACATGAAATATAATGAAGGTCAACAGTTCATTTTGGAATATTTTATAGCTTTTGTCATAGGATCAACCTCAGAGTTGCATGCTTCCAGGTACGCCATCTTCACCACTCTTCTCAGACCTCCTTCAATAAGAGTGGTCTCTCATCACACACAATATTCATAAAACCTCAAATTCAAATGTCATGTCTTTTAAAAATGTCAAAGTCTATTTCTTTGCCGAGGAACGGCACTGCAATGGCGTGTTAAAACTTGATCGTGGTTTTTTAACTTTTTATTTGCGTTAACCTAAAATGAGTATTTCTATAATTTGACCAAAGATTTTTCCATTGGAGGTTATAACGCAAATAAAGAATTCAGCGATATTGGTTAAAGCTTGATTGAATATAGATATTGGTTAAAGCTTGATTGAATATAGTAAAAAATATGATTTTTTTTAGGTAATATTTATTTGAAATTTTGTCAAAAATTGTTCGATTAATAGATTTGAGTAATTATTTATATATAATTGAAATACTTTAAAAAAACTTCAGCATATTAAATCCATTTTTATATTCAAAAATCAATTTTAAAATTATAAAAAAAATTAAAATAATAATTCATGTAAATTTATTCAATGACAAAATGTCATAATATTTTTTTTAAACAACAATACTCATTACAGTTTCTGTATGGAAGAGAAATTATACGTTTTAACTTCTTTCCTGCCTGCTTTATCAGTTCCAACGTCAGAAAACGGCAACAGGACTGTCTTCCTTCATGCCTGCTCTATGACTTCCTCGTCAGGACGACAGAAAAAGGGGACAAGACTGTCTTTCTTCCTGCGGCCTGCTTTATCATTTCCTGGTCAGGACCAGGCCTGGAATTTGACGTTCCACAGGACGTTTTTTTTGTTTTTAAACGTATTTGACACGTGGATACAAAATCCACACGTCAAAAATTACCGGTATAAAAATCTCTAACCCGTCAGTTTGACGTTTCACTTCATAGTGTACCCGTCATAAATTCTAGGTGCTTAGTTTACTATAGTGTGTCACCTACCTACGCCTCACACTGAAGAGGGGTTGGGTAAAGGTTTGTTGGAGGATTAAATTTAACAATAAACAAAATTTAATTAGTTTCAGACTCCCAATCCTTGAAATTTAATTAGTCCATACTCCTAGTTTACATAAAGTGTTAATAGTTAATTGAATATCCATTGACCTACTCAAATTCACATATAATAACACAAGACAATTTGACACTCATGAATTTGAGGTAAAACGTAAAATGACGGGCATGAAAAACAAATGACCGTCGTCAAAATTTCACTTGACAGGTAAGATAAATTTGAAATTCCAGCCCTGGTCAGGACTACAGAAAACGAGGACCATACTGTCCTTTTCCAGTTGCACGGTGTGCTGCCCACGACAGGAAATGTGCAGTGGACTCTGGACTGTCTTTTTTCGGTTGCGACTTGTGCTTATCAGTGAGCAATGTAACTTTTTTTTTAGCAGTTGATTGATGAGTAATGACAAAGTTGGTGTGACGTGTACGGTGTGTTATCAGTTTTAGTGATTCAAGGAGTTCTTCAGTTTTTGGGAGGTGTACTTATAGCTTTAAAGCGCAGTAATAAGTAATCAAATGGTTGGATATTTCTATTCTGTGATAGTACGTTGAATTGATTTTATATTTAATTTTTTATATAATTTTTTTTATTAAATAAATAATAAATTTAAAAGGTAGATTATTATTATTATAATGATATATAAAAATAAAATAGGTTAATTAAAAGTAAAATAGATATTTTTTTTCTCTTAAAATTAAAAGTCTGTTCAACTTTTTATGAAATGATTTTTTGGGGGTTATATTTTTATGAGACTTTTGTTTTAAATTTGATGAGAAATTGTTAGGTTCTCAAATTTAAATGATTATTTTTGTATAATCGAAGTGTTCCATAGATTTTTCAATATGCTAAATCCATTTCTATATAAAAAAATAAATTTTAAACAACAAAAAATACTGATTTCCTACAAATTTATATAACTAAATTCTAATTTAAAAAACCATTTCTTAAAACAGTTAAACAAAGCCAAATTAAAATACTACCTTCCACGATAGTTGCTTACTTTACTCTAAGTTAGAGTCTACTCTATACTTTTCTATTCAAATTACTGCGGGCCATTTACCTTTTGAAGCAATTTACAAATCGAGCTATTCACTTAAAAATTTAGCGTCTGGACTCAATGCAATGAATGCCACATGGATCTCCATTAACGTCCTCCAGCAATTTACGGATACAGTTGCTTATTTGAATTTATCGGCTTACGTCAATGTATCGAGCCACATGCTTCTGTCAGATTGGGCAAGTATTGTCTTAAAAACTGAGCGGATTATTTGAAAGGCAATGCTGATGAACAATGGAAGATATACCCAGACAAGTTGATAGAAAAAGAAGGATTCGACTTTTATAGATATGTTGTACTGTCATTTGAACTTAAAAACTGAGCGGATTATTTCAAAGGCAATGCTGATGAACAATGGATGACATACCCAGACAAGTTGATAGAAAACGAAGGATTCGATTTTTAAGGTGTATGTTGTACTGTCATTTGAATTTGGCGCTGTAGCATATCACACTTTGTATCTGACTGTTTCGTGATTTATAGTGGAAGTATCTAGTGACTTTAAAATTCTTTACCTTTCCCTTGGAATTGATAAGGTTCATCTTGATCTTATCTTGATTGGTAAGAGCTTCGATCAGATTATACCTTTATAGTTTGCCATGGGTTGAAGTTATCTGAAATTCATGCATTGGGGTAATAGCTTTACAGTTTGCCATGGGTTGAAGTTATAGGAAATTCATGCATTGGGGTACGATAGTCCTGGTTCTCTTATCTGTAGCGTGTGTCGGCATAGTAAGTATCCATAATGGTGCTTGTGTCATGCTGCCCTCGCAGTCAATGTCCACCTTGTTATAAATGTTGTGAGGGTGGTGTAAATCCGTACACCATTCCACTCAACATTAAATGTTTTGTAGAGTTTAACATTAAATGTTGTGTAGAGGTCTTCATGCCTATTGTGAGTATTTGGGTCATCCATCTTTGGGTTGTTCCTTCAAATGTCATTTCTGTTAAGATCACCTTCGTTGTTTGACAATTGATGAGCTCAATATTCAACCACAGTACCTTGAGGGAGACAAGTGGAAGCAACAAACAAGTACTTACTAGCAAGTAGAACCACCATAGCAGCAAAGAAAAATAAAATAAGAAGTGGAATGCTAAGAAGATTGTGGTAGAAACACAAGAATAACACCTTCCATCCAAAAATGTACATGATGTAATTGAAACGGACACTCATGAGAATTGTTGGAAATTCCACCATGATAAGTGCTCCAAATATTTCTAAAAAGGGAAGAAAAAAGCATTGATATCAATGCATGATAAAGAATGGGTGGATAGCACCTCACATTTGGAAGGGAAAATTAAGTGCGCTAATCTTTGGAAAGAGGTGGCATTAGTTGGCTGTAGTCATAAGGAGGAGAAGGAAATATGAAAGCTAGGGAATGTGCGTTGACTACCATGGTGCCAAAGAAATATGGAAACTAAGGAATGTGCGTTGACTACCATGACCTAAAGAAGATCACCATCAAGAATAGATATCATTTTCGAATGATTTATGATTTGTTGGATCAACTCTAGTAAGACAAATTATTCACTAAGATGGACCTCAAACCATGTTACCACCTTTTTGAAAAGAGGATCGTAAAGCAATAAAATAAAAACAGATGCGGAAATAAAACATAAAAGATACACAACACAATAGAGACACAGAAATCCATGGTTCACCCAATATAGACTACATCCACCAGATAAATTGAGAGTCCTTCCTTTATTATTATCGATCAAATGAAGGGATACAACCTATAACGCACTCATTGTAACTTCCTCTTTTTTTTCTCACAATCTCTTCTCCGACAATATAATATCCACTCTCATCCATCACTCACCAAAACAAAATTCCATTTTACATAAAAGAAAGTTTCCTTCTAGGGAAAAAAACCCTAACATAACTTCTAATGATCAACAATTCTTAGTGACTACAAAATTACAATATTTTACCAGACAATTTTCCCAAAAATTTCTCTTTGGGGGTGTTTCCCCTAAACCCTCGCCAAGGAGGGCTACAAAATATTGCCGCCCCCCTTCCCTTACCCCCTTTGGCGACATATGTGGGGGGATATCCTCCACACCCCACGTCAGGAAATGAGATCCAAACATGACTGAAACAAGACCTTTGAATAAAGAAAATAACCAGACACCACAACCAACACCACCAAGTAAAGATAAAAAAAAACATGTGAAAAACAATATTTCTCTTGTATACTATTTTTTTTCAAAAAAAAATAAATTGAAATTATATATATATATTAAAAATCATTATAACCTTGAAATTACAACATCAATCTCATTACAAAATCAATCTCTCAACACTCATTAGTATGCTCATAACCTACATTTGGTTCACCAATACAAAACCTTATATTTCAACCATCCAAGATTTCTTTCAAGCTTCTTCTCGTACAAAAATGCAACATCACTCTTTAAAACAAAGCAAATGAATAGCCAATCCTCGTAACAACCATGTTAAGAAAAATTAACAGATGAAAGGAAACATTTTGTTATGTCCTTAGCCAATTCCATAATCTCCTCTCACGAATCATATGCCAACTCTTATGTAAAACTTTAAAAATAAACTCAAGGTTGAATTATGTTCCACATAGAAATATTCCCACGACAGAAAAGAACCAAGTGAATATTGTTCTATTAACCAAACGTTGGTACAATTAACTCCACACACTGAACGAAAAGGAGGGGCAATCCCCAAGGAGTATGGTACAATCAACTACAATTAACTCCACACACTGAACGAGGAGGGGCAATCCCCAAGGAGCAAGGCAAGTATGACGCTGAGACTATGGCCCTTATGGCCCCATACGAGCTCTCCACTGCAATAAAACGACCGCACAACCTCCCAAACACTCAGAATTAGACCATACGTATGTTTGATGTCTTTCTTATGTATGTTGGGCGGAATATTAGTCCCCGGTAGTCTAGGGGCAGCCAGATAAGCCTTTGAAACCCAACAGGAAACTCATGGAAACCATGGCAAACCAGGAAACTCATGGCAAACCAGAGTGACATTGTTTTTCTCTTTGAATTGATAAATTGAAAATAAATTCAAATTTAAAAACTCCTTACACCACCATTATAATTACAATAGCCAAATTATATAAGTCATTGATATTGCATCTAAAAAATGGATGGAGGAAGATACAAAGCTATTGGAGTTATTCATTCGCTCATAAAAATTGTAAAGGAAACGTTTAAGATGATAGATGAGAATGAAATATTATTTCAATAAATAAACATAATCACCATTAAATCTAAAGACACATATTATTTTAATAAATAAACATAATCACCATTAAATTTAAAGACAATCCATTTAAGATATAGAAAAGTCATTTAAAATCTCTTCAACACAAAATGAGACCATAATAGAAAAATTCATGACAAAAAAAAATAATATTTACTTATTTCTCGGCAATGTGCAGATTAAAATATCCTCAAGCTCTTTGATCCATTATTAGTTGGAATTTGGGCAAGAATGCCTTTCACTCTAGACCAAAGAACCTCCTCTCCTTTAAGGTCTCCTTTAAGGTGCAAGAGTAAATAGGAGAATAGCTTAACTAGTGGGGTAAGCTAGTATGACAAGCATCCCCAACTCTTTAGCTTCCCTAAACTCAATGTTTATTTCTCCTCTTTGTGTTTTTTTCAGCCACATTAGAGAAATAGTATTCATGTTTTATTTCTTTAATATATCAACTCTCTCCTTTCTGTTATAAGAACATAATGTCTTTATTTACATACATTTGCATTTTACATGTTTCATTGAGGGTACTATGTTGTTGCAAGTGTGTACACTGGTCAAGATAGCATGAGGCCCTTCACACCATCAACCTTGTCTCCTACCTTTTCCATAGCTTGGAACCTTGCATTTGCCAATCTTCGTAGAACTTAATCCAATAGTCGATCATTGTTATATGTGTCAAATTCATATCATGTACATTAAGAAATATGCCAAGAGATCAATCAAGGACACACCCTGCATCATGGATGTATTATGCATTCTAAATTCAATTCTAATTTAATTTCCTCTATGTTTCTGCTTTCTACCCATACATACCATCATTTCCTCAACTAATATTCTAAAACACTTGGGTCTTAGCCATTAACTTCAAGCATCTTACACAACTCTATAGTTTTGATATTTATAAGTCATCTTTAATTTTCCACCATGTCTTTTTTTTATTTTCCATGTTTAGTTCCAACTATGTGGCTTCTCTCATAAATCATTCTCCTAAATTACTATTTAATAGAACCGTTATTGAGTATGCCTTATTTGGCATATACTAGGCATTGCTTCACATTCACTAAGGTTACCCTTCTCGGATTTTCCTTCCCTATGAGATTCTCGGAGTTGCTCACCTACAATATTTTTCGAATCTAAAATACAAAAATGTGAATAATGTAACTAATAGATATTTCTCATAAAAACAAATAATAACACCATTCTTTAGTATTTATCACTTCAAGGACATTCCATAACTATTTACAATTCAATAAATAATGATACCTTGGTTAGTGTCCTAAACATATGGTTTTGAAATGTTTTAAATAGATTCTTTATTATATTCATCAGTTAGGTTGTCCGAGATGGGCATCTTCATCATTGGACTAGTCCACCAACCAATCTATAGGATACATTTGGCATGACACTAGTCTATCACTTTGCCCGGGAAGTAGGGATTATATTATTTAGACATTGTTGAGATGCAAAACTTCTCCAGTCCTCATAATTGTCACAATATAGCAAATCGCTACTAAGAGGATAAGCATATCACATTCTAGTATAACATACATTTTGTCAAGTATGTGATAACATGTAAAAAAAATCAACCAACATAAATTCATCTTAAACTTGAAGCTATCAAGTATTCTCAGGGATAAATTTCTTAAAGTGTAACTTTTTTACCATTTAATTTCATGTCATGTATTATTTCCTTCATATTAAAGAATTAAAAAAATTACACTTCAAGAAATTTGATCCCGCTCAATACTTAGTAAATATATGTTTAAGATAGAACAATCTAAATTTAAAATAAACCTTTAACCCAATGCTTGATAAATAAATCTTTATCCAAAAACACAAAAACAAGATAACTCAAAGTAGAATCAATTACAAAATATTTTCAAGTTATGTTGTGCAAATAGCTATTGGATAATAGAATAGTAATGTACATACTGACGCAACCGCACCCTCACAAGAGAACGATCGCTTTCCTCGGGATCTTCTTTCCACCCGGTCCGAAGAACTCAACAGCTCTTGTATTTCCCTATCAGGAAATCTGCACCCCACAAGTTCTCTTCGGCTCTCGATCTTCTCTTCTTCCTTTCGAAGGATCGGCGCTCGCGACTTCGCGAGTTCAGTAGTTGAGCACTAAACCCTCGGATCCCCGAGATCCGATGTCTCGATCTTCTCCCGCTTCCTCGGGACTTCCACTTTATCGCAGCCTCGCACTATCGCGACTTCGCCGCTCGCGACTCCCAGCACTCGATCCTCCAACTCCCGAGTTCCGATGTTCCGAGGCGCCGATATTCTCCTGTCGCGATTTCGGACCCTCGTGCCTCACGACTTGAACTTTCAAATATTTGGGTTTTCAACTCACGAGCCCCGAACTCGCGAGATTCGCTGATCTTGGCCACCTGTCTTCCACTCACTCTTGCGGTCCCACCCAGCTTACGTCACCGTCGAGATGTCGCACCTCGTGACCTCGCCACTTCTATTATCGAGAACACGGGCTTCAACCCCCGAAGCTCCGATGCGCGAGCCTACGTGAAGATTTGACGATTCTCGTAACTTCGCGAGATTCTCTTGGAGGCTCTCGACCGTCCGTCCTTCAGATGAATTCCTGCGAATCTAAAATGCTTTTCCCATGAAGACTTGTTCTTCTACGCGTGCCTTTGCGCTTACTCGAACGCTTCGATGTGCCACCCTTTCGTGCAATCCTCCAATGGATTCAAAGGTCTACTCCTCCTGAGCTTCAGATCCTTGAGTGTTCCTGCGAAAATGAATCAAGCGCTTCCTCCATAAAGACTTGTTCAACCTCTCACCGAACCTGCAACACTCCTGCAAGCTTTCAATAATCGCTCCCCAGTATGCACCCTTTGTGAATTCGAAGGCTTACTCCTTCCTGAGCTTTTCCAAGACTTCACTCTCCTTGGAAACTTCTTGCACGCACCCCTTGCGGCAAATCTTCAACAACTTCTAAGTGTTGAAGGTACTCAACTTTGCGCACCCCTGCAGCAAGAGTCTTTCAATACTTGGCTCAGAATCACAACTCTGAGACTTTGCTTGGCCTGTTCACTCCTTGCACGGCACTGGTGCCAATTCTGCACTTCTGAGATGAATGAGAACAAAAGATTTCTCTAATTGAACCCTGTAGTCACGCACTCCTTGCAGACAAATTCAACTGCACTCCTTGCAGGAATTCTCTGGTTCAAGATAGAGAAACAATTGAAACTAATTCCTTGTTCTCACAAACTTCATTTTAACCATGAAATCACATACAAAGCATATAAAAGAGCATATATGACAGGAAGCATAACAACATCAACACAGAGAATAGACACATAACCATGGATTTGAATCAAAGCTTTCTTTTATTAATTCAATATCTGTACATGGGTGTTTTCTACACAATTCTCTGCTTGCTCTTCTCTTCTTGCTCCTGTTTCCATAATTTTACAATGTACAAATGAGGGTGTCTATATCAAGTTTCCCTCTTGAGCTCGAAAGCTATCAAATCTAGAATTGAATATTCTATCTACTTTACATTAAGTCTATTAAATGCCTCATCTACCTAAGGACGTGAGATATCCGCCCAAGGTCCATTACAATATACAAAGTGCGCTTCATTAACTCTACACATTAATGTTTGGCGCAACAATATCAAGGTGTTTCAAAATTTGTGCTGCCGCTGTCCAGCTGTCTTTTCTGCTTCCGCGTTGGCTTACTTGACGAGTTGTCGATGCTCCTGCATCATACTCCTCGGCTTGAAAATTTTCATGGGCTCCTGTCCATGAGCTCCTGCATGGTCTGTCAATGCTTCTGTATCACTGCTTCGCTTTCCCAGCTGGCATCCTCCACTAGGTGATTCTTCCATCTGACCAGATACTCAAAATACTGCTTTCGCCTAGTCTTCTTACCCACTCGCTTGTCCAGTATGCATTCCATCTGTGGCTTTTCTACAACTGGTAATTGCTTCTACCAGTGGATCACTGGTTCCTCAGTTCCAGTCTCTTCTTTTCCAGCCCTGTATGAGTATAAATCCGAAACATTAAATATCGGAGATATTTCGATGCCATTCGACAACTCAATTTCATAAGCGTTCTGTCCAAATTTCTTCAGGACTCTGCATGGCCCAATTTTATTCATCTTAAGCTTGTTGTATGTTCCCCTTGGGAACCTTTCCTTCCTCAAGTGCGCCAGAACTAGATCACCAACTTCAAACTAAAGTTGTCTTCGATGTTGATCTTCTCTGCGCTTGTACTCCTGATTTGAATCCATCAGTCGTTGCTTCACCTTGCTGTGAAGTTCCCTCATCGCCTCAGTGAATTCCTCTGCACTAGCACTGCTAGTCGCAATCTGTTCTGAATCTTTGAGTTCAGATACTCCCCTTGGCTGCCTGCCATATACAATCTCAAACAGACTTTTTCCTGTACTCCGATTCACCGAATCATTGTACGCAAACTCTGCTTGTGGTAATATATGATCTCAACTGATGTGGTGCTCTGTCACTAGGCTTCTTAATAAATCTCCCAGACTTCCGTTGACCACTTTCGTTTGTCCATCTTTCTGTGGATGATAAGCAGAATTGAACGCCAAGTTAGTTCCTAGCTTCTTCCAAAGTGTCCTCCAGAAATGTCCAATGAATTTCGTATCCCTGTCCGATACAATGCTTCTTGGCAATCCATGGAGTCGAATGATCTCCTTGAAAAATAAGTTCCTGATGTGAGTCGCATCACTGGTCTTCTGGCATGGAATAAAATGTGCCATCTTTGAGAACTTGTCCACCACCACAAACATGGAATCAACACCTCTCTACGTCCTTGGTAAACCCAATATAAAATCCATGCTATTCGCTCCCATGGCCTCTCTGGTATGGGCAATGGCTGATAAAAACCTTCATTCTGCTTTCTCCCTATTGAATGCTGACAAATCCTGCATCTATCAACAAATCTTTTAACATATGCTCGCATGCCCGACCAAAAATATGACTCGCTCAGCTTCGCAAAGGTCTTGTCTTGGCCAAAATGTCCTGCCAAGCATCCACTGTGATTTTCTTTCATCAAGTTCTCCCTCATGGAGCAATTTCAAATGCACAGTTGATTGCCCCTGAACTGCAATCCCTCATGGATCATATAGTCTATCCAAGAACTCCGATCTCTGAGAACTGGATTCTCAGCTGCTTCATACGCTTGTCCGAAATCTGCATATCCTGCATACATGTCCCTGAGATTTTCAAAACCCAATGTTTTGACTCGGAACTCCTACAACAGCAAACATTTCCTTCTCAAAGCATCAGCCA
The DNA here is from genome assembly GCA_032191745.1 of Picea mariana. Taxonomy (NCBI): domain Eukaryota; kingdom Viridiplantae; phylum Streptophyta; class Pinopsida; order Pinales; family Pinaceae; genus Picea; species Picea mariana. Next base: position 124,878 of record JASDQU010104177.1, on the reverse strand, counting down.
CTTTGTTAGCAGTACCTGAAATGTGTTTAATTACAAACGTGAAATTCTGCATATACTCTACCCATTTAGCATGCTTCTGATTCAACTTCTCCTGTTGAGTCACAAACTGCAATGCAAGATTATCACTATACAATACAAATTCCTTTGGGATCAAGTAATGCCTCCATTTCTTCAACGCCTGTATGATAGCATAAAATTCTTTATCATACGTTGAATATTTCACCTTTGCCTCATCCAACTTCTCGCTGAAATATGCAATTGGTCTATCCTCTTGGCTCAAGACCGCTCCTATGGTAAAGCCACTTGCATCACATTTCACCTGAAATGTCTTCTGAAAATATGGCAACACCAACACTGGTTGCTCTGTGATCCTTCGCTTCAACAGATTGAAGTTCTTCTCAGCCTCTGTTGTCCAATGAAAAGACTTATGCCGCTTATTCATTGTATCCATCATTGTTGCGCTAATTCCACTGAAATTCCTGATGAATTTTTGGTAGAAACTAGCCAAACCATGGAAACTTCTCACCTCAAAAACATTTCTCGGTGATGGCCAATTTTTGATTACTTCCACCTTCTCTGGATCCATTTTCAACTCATTCGCTGAAATGACGAACCCCAAATAAATGAGCTCTGTCTTCATAAACAAAGATTTCTTCATGTTTATCAACAACTTCTCCTATTGTAGCTTTCTCATTACAATGGCCAAATGCTTCAAATGTTCTTCTTTTGTTTTGTTGAAAATCAATATGTCATCCAGATATACGAAAACAAAGTTTCTAATGAATTCCCTCAGGACTTCATTCATCAGTCTCATGAATGTGCTTGGCATGTTTGTCAAGCCAAACAACATGACTAGCCATTCATACAAACCTTCATTTGTCCTGAATGTTGTTTTCCACTCATCTCCTTCCCGCATGCGAATCTGATGATATCCACTCTTCAGATCTATCTTCAAAAAATAATTTTCTCCACTCAGGGAATCCATCAGATCATCCATTCTCGGCAATGGAAACCTGTACTTAATGGTTATTTTATTGATCTCTCTTGAGTCGGTACACATCCTCCAGCCTCCGTCTTTCTTCGGACTAAGCACTGTTGGAACAGCACATGGACTCAAGCTTTCCCTGACTAATCCTGGGCCCATCAAATCCTGGACCT
>JASDQU010104177.1:81726-108711 GCA_032191745.1 Picea mariana | reverse complement strand
AATTTTTTTGAGTTTTGAGGACTTTGATTTTTTTCCCTTTTTCCATTTGTTGAGGCCATTCTGATCCTTCTGGGACACTTCTAAGAACTCTAGGTCATTCCTAGGTCTCCCTGGATCCTTCCAAATCACACCTTCCCACTGAGAGATTTTGGACCCCAAAATCCTTTATCAATCAATGAATAAGTGAGGGAATTGCTCCCTCACTCTTTCCTTCTCGATCCACCATGACTTGTTGGGTTGTGTTCCCTTTAGGAATACTTGAAGATAAGTAATATCATTCCTATGTGAATTACTCAGTCTTCAATCTAGGATGACATATTCCTTCATCTGTTCCTTGATTACTAGGATGAACTGTTGAATCCTTCGAAGGATCTTGCGGGTTTCATCTCTCTGCTCGATACCTTTCCCATACAGCAAGTCCAATGAGATCTTAGGTATATAACCATGACAAGTATCAACTAATGAAATATGAGTAAAAGAGTAGATGACTTGATTATACACAGGATGTACATAGGGAAATTGATCATCCCGTGACTTAGGATGCTTGTTGCACTATCCATAAAGAAACCGAACTACTATATTGTTTACCACCTTTGTTGTTTTGTTGACCTGTGGATGGAAATAAATGCTCCTCCCCATATTGGTGCCCATGATTTGCCACAAATTTTTCCAAGATTATCCTAACAATCAAGACTCTTGATCAGAGATAATTAACATGGACAACCTGAAATGGACCCATACATACTAGGAGAACAAAAGAGAAACTTGCTTGTTACATAACTTATCCGTGACTCATACTAGACATGGGTGATCCCCTTACAAAATCCACTAAAAAAAATTCCCATGGATAAGAGGAAATAGAAAGTGGTGTGTACATTCCTAGCCTTTCATTAGTGGGCTTGAAAAAGTACAACACACATTCCTTTACAATCATGGTTACAAATACTTTCCTTCGAGGAAAATTTCATCCCTGCAAATACACTATAATTCCCAAATTCCCAAGTACAAAAGAAGCAGAGGCTTCTTCAATTACATGCACTTCCCTGTAGTAAGGAATGCGAGGTTTACTCAAATGGTGAAGTAAGTTGTTCTACAAATAAAACTTCTTCACCTGCAAACCCAGGAAGATCCCACATATATGTTTGAATATTTCATCAATAGTATAGCATCCAACATTCCTAATATGAGCTAAGGAAATATTCTTCAAAATAATAGATGTAACACTACAATATCTAGAAAGCATGTTTGTCCTCATGACATTGATGATGGAATTGGTCTCAATATTTCATGATTGTTGAAGGTCGGGTAAGGCTATCATTGGTGTGATGCTGATCTTTAATGTGTTGAAGGCCTTCTGATGGCTTCCTTCCCATTGAAATGCCTGTCCAATATCAAACAATCCATTCTTATGTAAAGGATCAAGAGCATCATAAACATTAGACTTATTAGGTCATTTCTCTCTTAGAATTGTGAGTGAAATATTCTTGATGGTATTTATAACTCTTTTTATTTGGCCTAAACTAACAAGTGTTGATTTGTCCTTTATGTTGTGAGATTTAATGATGTATTCCACTCCAGCTTTTGTAATATGCTATTTGTTTTCCTTTCAAAAGAAGATATCCTTCCTATCATAAAGATAAGGATCGATCCCTAATACAATACCACATACATCCAAAGGAACCACATCTAAATCCACTTCATCTATCATCTTAGAAGAAATAGCAAACCTAAACCTACACTGCTTGGTGACATTTAACTTTTCTTTTTCAAATACCCAATCGAGAGGGTAGGGTTTATGGTGAGATATTGTGGTTAATTCTAATTTCTTAACAAGTGTCTATGATATTAAATTAACCTCGGAACCCAGATCAAATAATGTATCTATATTCGTATGTTTTGATACAAATCTTTTGTGCAATAGTTCACTTCTCCTTTTATCGTCATCATGTGACTCATTTAAAGAAATTGAACATGCATAAAAGGAATATTTACCTTGCAGCCCAAATGTTGCGATCATTTCTTCATCACCTAAGTCAAAAACAAGATCTTGGTGCACTCTAGCAACAGTATTTGTCTTCCCCTTTCCACCAAACTGCTTTGGCCTTAAATTTGGATGTAGTTTCCAACAATGTTCATTGTCATGACCAAATTTCTCGCAACAGCTGCAAGAGGGTTTTCCTTCCTCCTTATTTTTTGCAATTGTCCTCTTGTCCTTTCCTTTTCCTTTTCCATTGAAATGGTTTTTGGAACGCTTGAATGGTTTTTCCTTTTATCCATTCTTACCCCTACTTTCAAGGTGAGTGGCTTGTACACAAACTTTGTCAAGACTGGTGGGGTTAAAAAATAGTAAAGTATGGCGAATGTAACTTTGAAATGCACCAATATACTTCATTAAAGTTTCATAGGAATCTAAAGGAATGTTTAATGAAAGTTTCTTCTTCAAAAATTCCTCCATGGAACTTTGTACCCTTTGACCTTTTCCTTGTTTTAAAGTTTTCCATTCCATCATTTCTTTATGTAAATAACCCAATGGATAAAATTGCTTTCTTAATGTTGATTTAAATTCCAACCATGAGGAAAGAAGATTGACACACTTACTTATGTCCTGAATCTTAATCTCCAACCATACAAAAGAGGTGTCTTCCAACTGAAGAGAGGTTAGATGCACTTTCACCTCCTCTTCCTTGATCTGTTGTACATGGAAATATACATCAGCTTGTCAGATCCAATTATTTGGTTTTTAGGATTAGCATCTCCATTAAACATAGGTAAATCAAATTTTACATCAATATTTAGCAATGGATTTTTCAAAGAGGCTTTATGATGAGCATTAGAATGATGAGAATGATGAAAATGGGCAGAGGAAGAAGATTTAGAACTTGATGGTGGAGATGGAGGCTCAGGAGGGTCTCCTCCAATCCCTTGGTTCCCTAAAACATTTTCATCCGCTTGAGATTCCTTCTTCTTTCCCTTCTTCCCCATCCTGTTCTCATAATATACATACATTCGCTCGATCATATATGACATGCAGTAGAAGATCATATGGAATTTTTTCTCCTATTCATCATGGTTGTCCTCTTCATCCATTTTCTTCCTTCGAGATGCACAACCAATCTCTAGTTTGAAATTTTTAAGTGTTCCTTCACCCTACTTATGTTTGGCCCTAGTAAGAATTCACACTCAACAATTCAAGTCAAAGATGACTTCTCTGATACGAGCATGATCCAATATCTTTTCATCATTATGAATTACGAAAGAGTTGTATTATAGAGCAGAAATGAAAGTGAACTATAAATAAGAAAGCTCATAAATAGGGAGACATAAGAAATAATATGAAAGACAAAAATTGATAACAGAGTTCGTCTATGGGTGGACTACGTCTCCAGGTCCTGTTCTCAAATGGGTAGACCTTTTCATTAACTCAACAAAATAATTTGGAAAAATACACAAGTATACCTCATTCTGGAAATGACATGCAGAAGCTTTGCTCATATCAGAAAATAGACAACACCATTGAATTTGTGGTGTCGAATTACCCAAAAATGATTGTCTTCATGCTTCAATCCGACACTAGCACTTCCAGGTCCATCAAAAATCTCGTCTCGGTTTGGGTGCCTGCAACCTGCAATGATGATTGTACCCTGTCTGCATCAAAACCCGTGATCAGCCATACCCGGGTGCCCCCCTAGAATTGGTAAAAAGGTCAGTTCAAATAGTTAAACCATGATGGATAAAACAACAAAGGTCATTCAGGCCAATTGGTAACTTTGGCGATGGTTAAGGTTCAGGGTCTGGGAGGTCCCGGGTTCGAATCCCCTCACAACCCCTTTTTAGATGTGTGTTTTAACAAAGTTTAAAAGTGGTGGGGATCCACTGAAAAATGCATCGATCGGTCGGTACATGTCTTTGGAACAACCTAAACCATCAATTGATATGTATCAATTTGCGGATTTGGCGTTGGCCAATCTGGCAGTGGGATTTTTATTTTTATCTGATCAGATTCTAGCCCTCATTGAACAACTTGAGAGTGCCATGTGGAGCCCCCATATTGGGCCACATGGCACCTTCCTATTGGCTTCATGATACACAGTCAGTTTCCTTCGTGGTGTTGATGTCACCTTGCAATGCATTATTGTCGTACAGGTCCACGTGTTGCACCTGTTTAGTCATCGTATAGGTCAACGTGTCGCACCTATTTGGATGCCAAGTGCCCTAATCACATGAGGCCATGTGTCAGATCCAGAAGCATCCAAATCAAAATTTTTCCATGGTCCACGTGACGGTCCCTAGGTGGTGCCACGAGGCATCACCTAGACGTGCCACATGGAAATTTTTTATTAGTCGGTTTGGCATGACAAAAAGGCCAAATCCTCCTGACAAGTGGAAACGTGTGGGGGTGGCATGTGGTACATTGATGTCAGCATTGTGTCATGTTGGCATCACCTTGTCTAGTCAGTTGATGACATCATGCTAACGTCAACAATACGTATGTTGACGTGTCCCATCATTCACTTGACCTGGTTGACCAAACTTTGACTCGCCATAATTTCTTCATCCACAATTTGTTTGATGAACCATTCACATTGTTGGAAATCTTGTGACACTCTCTTCATAATGGTGCTAATTTCGCTGAGTTTTTAGGGCTTTGAATTTTTTTCCCTTTTTCCATTTGTTAAGGCTATTCTAAGCCTCCTGGGATACTTCTGAGAACTCTGGGTCATTCCTAGGTCTCCCTAGATCCTTTCATATTAGTATACTTGTTCGCATTGTTGATCTACTAACTCACTAGACCATAATCCCCTTGAACCCATATTCACCTATATTAGCTAATGCTCAATCCCCTTGAACCCATATTCACCTATATTAGTTAATTCTCATAAGTAGTCAATATTGTTAACCTTTTATTACTAGACACGTACCAATAACCCATAAACCATCTCATCCACAATAAATCCTCAACCCCCTAATGTCAATAACTCACCAACATTCACCATCATTAACCATATAGCCATCACTAACCATGGTTTCTCTCTTTATGAATATTAATTATATAAACATATTCAACATGGTTTATTATATGAACATTTTTCCCATTTATACACTACCCCCTCAACTGTAAAACTAACTCCTTAAATACGTATCAAGTTTAGAATGAACGTTGGTTCCTCTAATACTTCTCCCTTTTCATTTCTCCCCATTTTAATGTGTTGATGCAGGAGCATCATATGCACGCGCGAGTGGAGGACAACCAAATAGGCCAACGCACATTTTGAGAATGTTTGAATTTCAAATCAAGACACATTTATGCAATATCTGAAAATATACGTATGCATTTATGTTTTATGGGATTGTAATACAGATTATGAGCAGTTCTCTCATCTGTCGGATAAGGAGGCATTTATTGTAATTTATGTTTAGTAGGTGGCTTTTAATTCTGATAAGATAGCTTAGAGAAGAGAGAGGGAAAAAAACTCAAGAAGACTCTCTCGTTTGTAATTCTGAGATAGTATTGTAATTTGATGTAGAAGATTAGGAGAGCAGAGAAGAACAGAAAATTAGAGATTGTATGAAGAATAATTGTGTCTATTGAACCATGTACAGAAGCGATGGATTAATATAAGAATGATTTGATCCACTTTTCATGGCGTGTGATGAATATTATTTGTATCTTTTGAATGGTATGTTAGAGTTTGCTTATATTTCTCTGCTATGCATTTGTTTTAATGCTATGTGTATGCTTGTGATTTCATGGTGAATATATGAAGTCTGTGAGATTAGAAGTATAAGTTTCAATTGTTTCTCTCCCTGAGAATTCCTACAAGGAGTACAGTGAAAGGTCTGCATAGAGTGCGTGGTAGAGTTATGAGTTTTATCTCTGAAATCTTGGGAGGGGTAACGTTGGCTTATATCAACAGAGGTGTGGCTAAGGCATAGAGTCATGCAAGGAGTGAGTAGGCTGAGGGAGGAATTGATATTCTTCAATCCCACAGAGTGGTTGGAGAATCTTTGTTGCGAGGAGCACATAGAGTTAACATTGTGGATAATTGGAGGTTATCGTAGAGCCGTGCTAAGTGTTCCCACAAGAATTCTTTGAATTCGGAAAACAACAAAGAAACCTAAGCTCAGGAGGGTTAGAACCTTCAAATATCTCGAAGGGAGACAAAGATTAGAGTCACGTGAAACTCTATGTTCAAACGGATTGACATCTGGAAGAATTACCAAAGGTTCATCGAAGCTCGAGTGAACGATGGAGCACTTCCAAGGGAGAGTGCCAAAAACACAAGAGTCATACGATTGTGAAAAGCTACGAGGCATTTCAACGAAGGTTCATCTAGTGTGTAATACTCACAGGAGATCTGAGCCGTTGATTAATGTGCTCTATGAACCGTTGATCAAGGCACGTACAGTTCGGGAAATTCGGCACTGGAGGAAAGGTGCACACATCATTTTTGAATCCTCGAAAAGGAGAATGCTGACAAGCAGCCAGGGCCATCAGTTTTTGGTAGATATGGACCATTGGATCTCAGTCACTAGATTTTTAGAGTCGAAGTTTTGAAAGGAAAGGGGAAGCATTGTTCGCAGATTTCCTGAATTGTGAAATCTCGAGACAAATTGAAAGGTTGGGACCCAGTTCTTAGCGGAGGGTCACATCAACTGCATTGAAGGGGGGGCTAGCCTTTTCTAGGCCCTAATCAGGTTTCGGGGTTTCAAAGGTGGAGATGTTTTGTCTCTTCACCTCAACATCCCTGAAACTGCGAAGTGCGAAGTGTCGATAGAGTTGGGCCCACAGTCATATAGCATGGTTGTATTGGGAGAGGACTCGTTCCTAGAACCTCTTCGTGCAGGCAGGGTTTTGTTGAAGGCCCATGGGTTATTTGTTGCAAGGGTTCTAGCAGGGGCTTGAGGGCCACTTCGGCTCAAGGAGAATAGCAAATCTGTGACCAGGAGGTCAGCCGGACCCCTTGGGGTAGGGGTTTGATTCAGGGTACATGGAATCTTGTCCATGAGTTCCTGCACTATCTATCCATGTTTCTAGATGTCTGCTTCACTTTCCCAACTGGCATATTCAATCATGTGTCCCTTCCATTTCACCAAGTATTCAAAATATGTTTTTCTCCGGGTCTTTTTACCAACTCTCTGATCAATAATCTTTTCCATCTGTGGCCTTTCAGCTATAGGCATCTGTTTAACCCATTGGAATTCCTTCTAATCCTATGATCTCTCTGATCCATCTTCTCTGTAAGGATATAGATCTGCTATATTGAATATGGGCGATATTCCTACCCCATCTGGTAGTTTAATTTCGTAAGCATTTGCCTCAAACTTTCACAAAATCATACTTGGTCTAATTTTCTTTATTTTCAGATTATTGTAGGTTCCCCTTGGGAATATTTCCTTTTTGAGATGCACCAAAACCAAATCACCTACTTCGAATTAAATCTCTCTTCTATGTTGATCTGTTCTGCGCTTATATTACTGGCTAGAGTTTTTCAACCTCTCTGTGATTTTACTCTGGAGCTCCTGCATTCTTGCTGCAAAATCTTTAGCGCTAGCACTCCAGAATTCATTCTGATCTAAGTCTTTCAACTCAAAGATTCCTCTTGGATGCATTCCATATACTATTTGAAATGGAATCTGTCTTGTACTCCTATTGAGTGAATCATTATATGCAAATTCCGTCTGCGACAGAACCTGATCCCACTGGCTGTGGTGTTTAGCTACCAAACTCCTATTCACTACCTCAGTTTGTCCATCCATCTAAGGATGATATGCTGAGCTAAAAGATAAATTCATCCCCAATTTCTTCTATAGGGTCCTCCAAAAATGACCAACAAATTTGTTATCCCGACCTGAAACAATACTCTTGGGTAAGCCATGAAGTCTAACAACTTCTTTGAAAAACAGATTTGCAATGTGAGTTGCATCATTGGTTTTCTGACATGGTATGAAATGTGCCAATTTTGAAAACCTATCGAGTACCAAAAATATGGATTCACAACCCCTCTATTTCCTCAACTGTCCCAACACAAAATCCATGCTTACCCTATCCCACGACCTCTCTGTTACCAGCAACGGTTGATACAACCCTGTATTTTGTCTTTTCCCCTTTGCATGCTGACAAATTCTGCATCTGTTCACGAATTTATTGACATCCGTCCTTATCCCTGGCCAATAGTATGAGACATTCAGTTGTGAAAAAGTCTTATCATGGTTGAAATGTCCAGCTAATTCCCCATTATGTTTTTCCTTCAATAGGTTCTCTCTCATAGAGCATTTCGATATACACAACTAGTTTCCCCTAAACAACCATCCATCTTGAATCAAGTATTCAATCCATTGGCTTCTGTCTCTAAGAACTGGATTCTCACATGCTTCATAGGCTTCTTTGAAATCTGCATCATCTCTGTATATCTCCTTGATATTGTCAAAACCTAAAGTTTTCACTCTGAACTCCTACAGGATCAAACATTTCCTGCTCAATGCATCAACAACCTTGTTAGTAGATCCAGAAATATTCTTTATAACAAAAGTAAAATTCTGCATGTATTCAACCCATTTTGCATGCTTCTGGTTCAATTTCTCCTGTCGAGTTATGAATTATAAAGCATGGTTATCACTATACAAGACAAACTCCTTTGGAACCAATTAATGCCTCCACTTCTTCAGCACCTGTATGACTGCATAGAACTCTTTATCATACGTGGAATATTTCATCTTGGTCTCGTTCAGCTTCTCACTGAAGTATGCAATCGGCTTGTTGTCTTGACTTAAGACCGCTTCAATCGAAAATCCACTTGTGTCGCATCTTACCTTAAACATTTTGCTGAAGTCTGGCAGAACCAAAACTAGTTGTTCAGTTATCTTACCCTTCAACAACTTAAAACTTTTCTCTGCTTCTTCTATCCAATAAAAATATTTGTGTCTTTTCTTGACTATGTCCATCATTGGTGCACATATCCCACTGAAATTCTTGATGAAATTCCTATAAAAACTAGCCAATCCATGGAAGCTTCTGACTTCAAAGATACTCCTTGGTGATGGCCAATCTTTGATTTCTCTTACCTTTTCTGAATCCATCTTTAACTCATTCGCAGAGATCACGAAACCTAAGTAAATGAGCTATGTCTTCATGAAAGATGACTTTTTCAGATTTATAAACAATTTCTCTTGTTGTAACCTCCTCATTACTGCAACTAAATGCTTCAGATGTTCTCCTTCAGTCTTACTGAAGATCGATATATCATCAAGATACACGATTACAAATTTTCCAATGAAATATTTCAAGACTTCATTCATCAATCTCATAAAAGTATTGGGCGCATTCGTCAAACCAAACGGCATGATAAGCCATTCATACAGTGCTTCATTTTTTTTGAATGTTTCCTTCCATTCATCAACTTCCCTCATTCTAATCTGGTGATATACACTTTTCAAGTCAATTTTTGAAAAAAACTTTGCTCCACTCAAGAAATCCATCAAATCATCCATCCTGGGTAAAGGAAATCTATACATAATGGTAATCTGGTTTATATCTCTCGAGTCTGTACACAGTCTCCAGCCACCATCTTTCTTCGGACTTAACACTGTAGGTACAATGCATGGACTCAAGCTTTCACTAATCAACCCTTTATCCATCAAATCTTGAACTTGCTTCTTGACCTCTTCATTATCCTGCGGCATCAATATGTACACTTCTTTGTTTGGTAAACTCGCTCCCGATATAAGGTCAATGTGATGACTTATGCTCCTGATGGGCAACAACGAACAAGGTAATTCATCCACCACTATATCAGCGAAATTCTCCAGCACTTCTTGAATTTCCTCAGGTAAGTCATCCGTCAAAGTACTGGTCAGGATGACTCTAGGTTTTCTAACCACAATAAACTGCATTTCTTCACCTTTCTTGACTTCATCAAGAAGTTACTTCCCACTCATGAGAAGCATAGTATTGCTCATTTCGGTTTTTACCTCCTTGTCTTTAATTGACAGCAACATATGCATCCTACCATTCTTTTCCAAGGTGTAAGTGTGAATAACATTCCTATCATATTGCCACAGTCCCCCCAACAAAAGATGATAGACATCCATGGGAATAACATCACATAAAATTTCATCCTTATACCTCCTATCTTAAATTCAACTAAACATTGTTTAATGACAGTTACAACATGTCCCTTTTGTAACCACGAGACTTTGTATGGACTCAAATGTGCACCAATATCCAATTCCAGCTTCTCCACCATTTCCGTGGATACTAAATTATCTGTGCTTCCACTGTCCACTATTACCTTGCATACCCTATCCTTGTTCTTGCAAGCAGTCCTAAATAAATTGTTCCTTTGGAATGTATTTTCTATCTCTTTCTCTGACTTTAAGAGAATTTTCCTCATCATTAGTGACCTTCCACCTTCTGCATCTTTTGCCTCAACATTTCTCCCTTGTTCTTTTGAAATGTGAGCTTCGCCTCCATCTATTTTTCTATCGAGGCATTCAAACGACTTGTGTCCGATTTTTCCACAGAAAAAACACTTTACCTCACTTCCTCTGCCTCTTCCTCTTCCTCTTGCTCGCGGAAAAGTGTTCCTATCAACATATTTCCTTCCTTGTGAACTTCCTCCTCTTTCAGGGTGAGTATGAGGTTTCTTTTCTTCTTCCTTTGGCTTCTATACTCTATCATGGGCAATTTCTTTGCCTCTGTTCTGGCTTCTACCTCTACCTCTTTGTCCTTTCTTTAGGGTCAAATTTCTTTAGCCTTTAGAGCAATTTGATAATCATCTTCCATGTTTCTAATCGTCACCATACTCTTCTCATCTTGAATGTCATATCTCATAACATTCATGTATCTGGTGACCTTATCATCATCACCTTCTCGATGACCTGCTCTAATGTTTATCCTGTATAACTCCTCATTGTATTCCTTCATTGTCATCCCCTTCTGTCTCAAATTCTGCATTCTTCGAAACAGATTGATCTGGTAATCTCTGTGTATAAATTTGTCTTTCATCTTTGCAACCATTCTATCTCAGCTTTTGATTTTTTGCTTGCCTTTGCAATGCCTGTCAGCCTGCAGTTCATCCCACCATAGTGTTGCAAGCCCTTTAATTCTAGTGACAACATGTTTCACTCTCTTATCTTCCTCGACATCCTCATAGTCAAAGTATTTAGCCAGGGCTCTAAACCAATCTATAATCTCTTCAATGTCTAAGTTTCCTTCATACATCGAAATGTCCATCTTTTCCCTGGCACCTATTCTTGCAATAGCTCTAAATAGACGTTATTCTGTAGTGTTACAGCTACAACTTCTTCTTCATTTCCTTCCTCATTCTCTCTTTCAGCCTCACTGATATCTCTAGCTTCAGTTGTCCGCCTTTGTGTCGTCTCCATGGAATCTAATCGAGCACGAAGTTCTCTCATCTCCCTTTCCACAGCTGGATCGAGCATTCGTCTATCATGACATCTTCTGGGCGGCATTGTTCAAATATGTTCCTTGCAGAATTCAAATCACAACTTTCCTTCTTCCTCCTTTATCCTACAGAAACAAAGATTGTAAGCTCTGATACCACCTGACGCAAACCCCTAACCCAAGGTGTCTGAATGACCTCCCAGACTCGAATCTCCTGTTCTCCTTGAGCCGAAGCGGCCCTCAGGTCCCTGCTGGAACCCTTGCAACAAATAAGCCACGGGCCTTCAACAGAACCCTGCCTACACGAAGAGGTTATCAACAAACTCTATCAAGAGATCCAGGCGATATGTTTTCTTGGTGTTTCTTAGTTCTACAATAATCTTTTCTCTTGGTATGATCAAGAGGATTCATCTTGGATATGTTGGAGGGAAGCATCCTAAACCACATTGGGGAATAATTACCAAGTGGGATACACCAACACAAAGGAAGAGTGACAATGAGTCCTACTTAGCCCAGGACTCCCTTATGTAGGTGATCCATTTCCAATAGACACCAAACTTTCTTGCAATCAATGTCCCTTCCTCCTTCTGAATTCAAAGAATCCATGCGCACACACATATCATGGCTCTGTGATAACCTCCAGTTATCCACGATGTTAACTCTGTGTGCTCCTCACAACAAAGATTCTCCAACCACTCTGTGGGATTGAAGAATTTCAATTCGTCCCTCAGCCTACACACTCCTTTCATAGCTCTGTGCCTCAGCTACACCTTTGCTGATATAAGCCAACGTTACCCCTCCTGAGCTTTCTGAGATAAAACTCAGAACTCTTTCATGCACTCTATGCAGACCTTTCACTTCACTCCTTGTAGAAATTCTCAGGGAGAGAAACAATTGAAACTTATACTTCTACTCTCACAGACTTCATATATTCACCATGAAATCACAAGCATACACATAGCATTAAAACAAATGCATAGTAGAGAAATATAAGCAAACTGTAACATACCATTCAAAAGATACAAACAATATTCATTACACGCCATGAAAAGTGGATCAAATCATTCTTATATTAATCCAATGCTTCTATACATGGTTCAATAGCAACAACTATTCTTCATACAATCTCTAATTTTCTATTCTTCTCTTCTCTCCTAATCTTCTACATCAAATTACAATACTATCTCAGAATTACAAACGAGAGAGTCTTCTTGATTTTTTTTCCCTCTCTCTTCTCTAAGCTATCTTATCAGAATTAAAATCCACCTACTAAACATAAATTATAATAAATGCCTCCTTATCTGACAGATGAGATCAATGCTCATAAACTGTATTACAATCCCCCAAAACATAAATGCATACATATATTTTCAGATATTGCATAAATGTGTCCCTATTTGAAATTCAAACATTCTCAAAATGTGCATTGGCCTATATGGTTGTCCTCCACTCATGCATGCATATGATGCTCCTGCATCATGTGCCCTTATTTTGATATGGCATAATCTTCAAACCATCTTTAAATTATTAAAATTTTACTAATTTGGAAAAATTTGAAAACCAATGTTTTTCCTTACCTTAAATTCTAAACCTATATTTGAAAAATCACCCATCAACGGATGCAATATAACATTCTAGAGCATTATCTAGGAACCAAGATCTATTTAGGTGATAGATTGATAAATTCAAGGAGAGGGAAGCCTGCATATAAGAATCTATTCATGTGATAGATTGATAATGTCACTATGAACTTAAAACATGATCCAACTATGTCTAGTCTCCCTTTTGAGCTTCAGGGTTCAGCACCGATTTTTCCATAATCGCACCAATTTTTCCATAATTCAGTCCTTAAGCATACATGTCATCTCTGCCTCCATTCCTTATCCATGCAACCACAAGCAAAGTCTTCTTGTCCACCTCTACACACTATCCATGCAACCACAAATATGACAAGTGGCTTAACTTTTAACAAATTATTAATTTATATTCAGGTTCTTCTAAAAAAATACAATTTTTTTTATCTCCTCAGTCAAAATGACTCTTTGGCCATGTAGATCGATGGATCCCACCTTGAATCCTAGATATGGTAGAACTTATGACATGTGGATATCACAAAATGAATGAATCTGTCCTCTATACATGTTTATCACTTTGGTGAGGTATTTTATCCCCATATATATATCGATCAGTTTCTTTCCCTTTATTTATCAAAAGAATCTATCTGACTCGCTACTATCTAGACCCATACAATAGAAATTAAACTTGTGGTGATTTGTAGAAAATACATTAAAAAATATACAATGATCTCTAAAAAAAAGACATTTAAAAATAATTTTAATTTTTTAAAACTCAAATTAATGTAAGAGGTTGGCATGAACAAGGAGTTCACATAATGATTAGAGATATTACTCAATATTTTGTGCAATGATATCCTTTTCTTGTTTGCAAGAAAATGAAAACCCTCAAGCTGGAACCAAGCCACTAAAACAATATATTTAGTGTCTATCATTGCAACTTGTAACATTCAATCTTCCTTCATATTTATAGAGGCGGGTTTGTACATCATATTGTTTTCAATGGTTTGTTTTCTCATTGTGGTCTTTATCTAACCAATATATATATCCATTCTTAATCTGAGTAGTGTAGTGTGCCAATTCTTAGCCTAAATAATACTCGACTAGTTAGTCTCCAAAAAAGGAGAATACTTTTCAAATGCTCAAAACTACTACCTAAAAGTTGCATGCCTTTATTATATTACTAGTAACCATTGGCAATGTTGATATATAGACTCTTTATCTTTCCTATTTAGCATGGGTGAAACAAAAATGAGTCTAAAGCTTTCATTCTCATATTCCAGATCTATTAAAGGTATGGAAAATTTCTAATTCATTTTCGTTTAATGTTTTCCTTTTAATCCCATCCCTCAACGTTCCTGCAAACTGTATTGAATCACAATTGATTATGTAATACTTCAAATTCAAATGTAACATCGATTCATCTTCCTTATTATGAGATCAAAACCATTAGGAATCACACTTGCTACAATATATCAACTGCGGACCATATTATTATCATTCAATTTATGTATCCATATATTACAATATATATTTACATACATAAAATTATATAATGAAATATACTAATATGGCATACTAACATACCATATCACTATTATATATATATACACACACACACGACGTCTCCTTGGCCTCCACAGATGTTATTTTTTGGAAGGTGTGAATTAGAAAATGCATGAGGCATTAGAATAGTAGATTGCCACACTCGATGCACATGCATTTGGCAATGCAACCATTGCATGATCATACATGGAAACTCTATCTCGACACCTAGCAATGGATGGAGGAATATCAATTGCAAGAAAGGTTGGTGGCTATGGGAAATGGATTGCATACATAAGGGAGTCATGGGCTAAGAAGGACCCACTATTACTCTTTCTTCGTGTTGGTGTATCTGTTGGTGTATCCAACTTGGTAATTCTTCCCCAGCATGGTTCAGGACACTTCCCTATGAAATAGCCAAGATGAATCACTTAAAATTGGAGAATAACAGAGCGATCAATGAGGCCACAAGGGCTCACACAAGTGAGACTACGCCCACACATTATATATCACATTTATTATAAATCCATTACATATATATTTGTAGAACAACAAACTGACTATAGAACAAACTCCCATAAAATAGGATCTCAAACCACTCTCATACAAACGTATGCAAGAAAGTAACAACTCAATAACCTCTTCCTAACAAAATTATAATTTCTCCATTATTTCTCCAACACTTCCCCTTAATGGAGAAATGGATTGTATTTAATACTAATTCCTAACATAAGTAACATGCTTACTACTCTTGGTCTAAACTAGGCTTACACATTGACTCTAACAATTTCATCTTGACCTTTCTTACTGTCAGATAGTGATGGAGATGAAGTTTCTTCCTTGGCTTGTTGCTCCAACTATGTTTCATCTTGACTCTATTGTGCTTCACTGTCATCTTGCCTTTGTTCTTCTTCATTTTGGAACTTGGAAGCTAAATATTGTTCTTTCTCCTCAACACTTCTACAGGTTCTTGGAAGCATTTTTCTTTAGTTCTTGCAAGTTCTTCCAACTTCTCATAAGTGGGTTGCTTCTCTTTCTGGATACAATCATCAATGTCATTCTCAATGGACTGTTGCAACATCAATTCATAATAATACTTGATTTCTTCTAGGATCCAAACCATAAAAAATGACTCAATATTTTCTTCATCAATTTCTTCATTTTCTTCCATGTTTTCTTCATAATCAGTCACTATTGAAAACAAGTTGTTGTCTTGTAAACCTGCACACTCAAAAACATTGTTACAATCATATGAAAAATCATTGGAAGAACCATACTAGTTATTTTCATTTTTCTCTTCTAAGAGAGATTTCCTTTCTTCGTCTTTCTTCCTTGCCTATGATGTTGCATAATAATCTTCATTTTCATCTTCAGTTGCTATCACAACTGGTTGTTTCATTTGCTATATTACTACAAACAGATTGTCTTTCACTTGGTTTATGTATACAAATGATCTTCTCTTCTCACCAAACAATATCTCATCAATAATATGTTTCTCATGCAACAGATTTGACCACTCTTCATGAGATGAATAGTTTTCATCGAATCTAACTGCATATGTCTTTGTTTCAAAGAGACTTTCTTCCATAAGGATTTCGTTCTCATGGGTTGTTTAGAGGATAAGTTGGACTGGTTGGCTTTAACCTGCTGATAAGATCCAACAACAATATCCCATAACTGTATACATCGAATTTTGGAGAAGTCTTCACTCCCATAAAAGTTTTCTCTGATTGTCAAAATACCCAATGTTTAGCATATAAAACAAGCTAGAAAGAAATGATGGCATATAAAACAAGCAAGAAAATAACGTTTATGTTCAAAAAATAGTTTTTTGGGTTCAGATTTATCAAAATAATTTTGAAGAAAAATGGAGGATTCCAAAAAAAAACAAAATTCTCCGAAAAACCAGGTGTGAAGTGCCTGCAAACCTCTAACCTCTATTGTAAATTTGGTGAAAAAAACAATAAAAAGGCTTTCATAGATGAGAAAAAAATGAGATTTTGTGAAATTAATGATTATTTTCAAAAAACAAAAGTAATTACATAAATCCATGTATAAGAGACATGACATGTCTATACATGTGTCTGTTTGCTTACTTTACAAACCATGAAAAATTGGAGAGAATTTATGTTTACAAAATTGAAGAATGAAATGTATGTGATGATGCAATTAAACTAAAATAAAGAAGTTGTATTCAATAACAATGCATCCATGAATTTTACACAACTTCTTTAGATTACCCTTTTTATAACCATGTTTTAGATTACCCTTTTTATATCTTCAAAAATTGATATGGAGAGAAGCAACAATGCACTGGAGAATTTAAAATAAAATTTATTGATTATTGTAACTTTTATACTCTGACCTGTAGATCCGAGGACGTACATAAAATAAAAGTAATATTTTCTACTCTATAGAAAATTGACAGATACATATTTGTTTCTATACCTGGAATTGTGTAACCAATACTAACTAGCTCTGTGTGCGTTGATTATTGCTTATAACTTAACTAGCTCTATGTGCGCTGATTATTGCTTATAACTTGGGCCAAACCAAAGTCAATAATATGGAATTCATCCAAACGAAAATTTAATTATGAAAATATTAAAAGTATACAGTAAAGTACATAGTAAAATTTAATTACAAAAATCAATATTTAAATTAAAATTCAATTATGAAAATATTAAAAAAAAACACAATTATATTAAATTTTATATTTTTATAAAATTAAAATAAATTTTATAATAATGAAATTATTAATAAAAAAAATATTACAAAAGTTTTATTCATTTTAATTTGAATAATTAAAATTATTTTTAAAAAAATACATGTTTAAAATTAAAATAAATATATAGATTTTATTAAAATATCTATGAAAGCTAATGGTTATATGGAAGTTTGAGACTGTAAAGTTTAATTTAGTTAAAAATTATTAAAATATGTAAGTGAATAGTTATATGAAAGTTTGAAATAGTAATTCGAAAGTTAAATTTTAAGAAAATAAAGTAAGAATTACCATAATTAGAGTTAATGGTATATGAATATTTCATTTTAACATTATCAACCCTTAATATTATAAAATAACATTTTTTATTTTTATAACTAAATTACTTTCAAGACTTCTTTAAAATTTATAATATAAGTTAAATCTTGAGTCTGCGGAGTTTTCTTTCAATTTGTATATTGTGAAACTTCGGGTGTTGTTTGGAGGACACGAAAAATAGAAGCACAATGTTGAGCCCGTGAGCCTAGGAACCCACGATCCAAATAGTGGCTAAGTATGGAATAAGGAAGTCGTCATTGGACTCGTGATACATAAGCATGACTATAAATGTGAATCCGTGAGTCATTCAACCCACTAAGACATTTTAGGAAAAACCAATAATAATAAACACAAAAATACAAAATATAATAATAATAAACATAGTTGAAAAAAAAATGAACTTAACATCCTTTAATAATTTTATGTAATTAAATTGTACAATATTAATATTTAATATTTGAAAATAATGTTTTTAGATAATGTTATATAGTTGATAGGGATCACCAACCATCAACAATATCTCTCATCGATAATTAATAGTTGAATAACTAACTTATTAAAAGATAAAGATTAAAGAAAGACAATTATTGAGTGTATCCCACCATCCAATCTTACACCCTCCCTCATATTTTCAAAAAAACAAACACCTATCACTATAATTTAATATATCACACCTTTTAAATTCAATTAATATATTACTAATACAAACATGCAAAATACAATAATAATGAATACATTTTTTTTTATTCCATAAAGTTTATTAGATATCACCCAAAAAAATACAACCAAGTTTATATAGATGARAAAATTTATTAGACATCAATTAAAAGTTATAATAAAAAATACACAGTAATGTTTTTTTTAAACTTAAAATTAACTATTCTTATTTTCAAATTTTGTTAATTTTATTTGAAATTTAAATTAAAAAAAAACAACTTTTGATGTTTACTCATAGTGTATTTACCATATACTTAAAAAAATTAGTTAAAATTTTTAAAATTCAATTATGAAAATATTAAAAAAAAAAACACAATTATATTAATTTTTATATTCTTATAAAATTAAGATAAATTTTCTCATAATGAAATTATTAATAAATAAAAAAAATTAAAAAAATTTATTCATTTTAATTTGAATAATTAAAATTATTTTTAAAAAATACATGTTTAAAATTAAAATAAATATCTAGATTTTATTAAAAATATCTATGAAAGCTAATGATTATATGGAAGTTTGAGATCAAGTTTAAATTTAAAGTTTATTAAAATATATAAGCGAATGATTATATGGAAACTTAAGATAGTAATTTAAAAGTTAAATTTTAAGAATATAAAGAACTATTATAATTAAAGTTAGCGCTATCATGAACATTTGATTTTAACATGATCAACACTTAATAATATAATTTTTTTTTTATATAACTAAATTTCTTTTTAAGGCTTCTTCAAATTTATTTTTAACATGATCAACCCTTCATAATATAATTTTATTTTTTTTATATAACTAAAATATTTAATATTTAATATTAATAATTTAATATTTGAAAATAATGTTTTTAGATAATGTTAGATAGTTGATAGGGATCACCATCCATCAACAATATCTCTCATCACTAATTAATAGTTGAATAACTAATTTATTAAAGGATAAAGATTAAACAAAGACAATTATTGAGTGTATCCCACCATCCAATCTTACACCCTCCCTCATAATTTCAAAATAAATAACACCTATCATTAAAATTTAATATATCACACATGTTAAATTCAATTAATATATTATTAATACAAACATGCAAAATATAATAATAACAAATACAATTTTTTTATCTCATTCAATGTTTATTAGATATCACCCAAAAAATACAACCAAGTTTATATAGATGAGAAAGTTTATTAAACATCAATAAAAAGTTATAATCAAAAATACAAAGTAAAGTCTTTTTTTTTAACGTACAATTAACTATTCTTATTTTCAAATTTTGTTAATTTTTTTTGAAAAAAATAAATTATTCAAATAAATTTTGATTTTTAGTCAGAGTGTACTTACCATAAACTTAAAAAAAAAATAGTTAAAAAATTTTAAATTCAATTATGAAAATATTAAAAAAACACAATTATATTAAATTTTATATTCTTATAAAATTAAGATAAATTTTCTCATAATGAAATTATTAATAAATAAAAATATTATAAAAATTGTATTCATTTTAATTTGAATAATTAAAATTATTTTTAAAAAAATACATGTTTAAAATTAAAATAAATATCTAGATTATGGTTATATGGAAGTTTGATATCATAAAGTTTAAATTTCGTTAAAGTTTATTAAAATATGTAAGTTAATAATTATATGGAAGCTTCAAATAGTAATTGAGAAGTTAAAATTTAAGAAAATAAAATAAGAATTACCATCATTAAAATTAATGTTATTATGAACATTTCATTTTAACATGATCAACCCTTAATAATATAAAATAACCTTTTTTATTTTTATAATTAAATTATTTTTTAAGAATTCTTCAAAATTTATAATATAAGTTCAATCTTGAGCTAGCCATCTAGGGAGTCCGGTTGTCAATTCATGTATCTCTAACTCAGAGTGTTGTTTGGAATGTTGTTTTGAGACATTTTCAAAAGAATGACTAAGCAACAACTAGAAAACTAAAATAGAGAGGAAAAAGAAATATATTTCTGTTTATCACTCATAAAACATTAAAATAGAACTAATTGTGACTCATATTAAATATTTCATTTATTGTATTAAAAGAATGATTATTTTAAATATTCATTTTTAAAATATATTTAATTAGTAAAAATAACCTAACATGAACAAAATTAAGAAAAACTATAATGTTGAAAAGCAAATAAAGTACTTATAGAATTTGGTTGTGACTCTGTAACGACAAAGTTGGTGTGACGTGTACAGTGTGTTATCAGTAAATGTAACTTCTTTTTTTTTCGCAGTTGATTGTTGAGTAACGACAAAGTTGGTGTGACGTGTACGGTGTGTTATCAGTTCTAGTGATTCAAGGAGTTCTGCAGTTTTTGGGAGGTGTACTGATAGCTTTAAAGCTTAGTAATAAGTAATCAAATGGTTGGATATTTCTATTCTGTGATAGTAAGTTGAATTGATTTTATATTTAATTTTTTATATAATTTAATTTTTTATTAAATAAATAATAAATTTAAAAGGTAGAATATTCTTATTATAATGATATATAAAAATAAAAATATGTTAATTAAAAGTAAAATTGATATTTGTTTTTTTCTTAAAATTCAAAGTCTGTTAAACTTTTTATGAAATGATTTTTTGGGGGTTATATTTTTATGGGATTTTTGTTTTAAATCTGATGAGAAATTGTTAGGTTTTTAAATGATTTTTTTTGTATAATCAAAGTGTTTTTTAGATTTTTCAATATGCTAAATCTATTTCTATATAAAAAAATAGATTTTAAACAACAAAAATACTGATTTCATACAAATTTATATAACTAAATTCCAATTTAAAAAACCATTTTTAAAACAATTAAACAAAACCAAATCAAAATACTACCTTACACGATACTTCTTACTTTACTCTAAGTTAGAGTCTACTCTATACTTTTCTATTCAAATTACTGTGTGCCCATTTACCTTTTGAAGCAATTTACAAATCGAGCTATTCACTTAAAAATTTAGCGTCTTGCGTCAATCCAATGAATGCCAGATGGATCTCCATTAACCTCCTCCAGCAATTTACGGATACAGTTGCTTATTTGAACTTGTCGGCTTGCGTCAATGCATCGAGCCACATGCTTCTGTCAGATTGGGCAAGTATTGTCTTCAAAACTGAGCGGATTATTTGAAAGGCAATGCTGATGAACAATGGAAGATATACCCAGACAAGTTGATAGAAAAAGAAGGATTCGACTTTTAAGGTGTATGTTGTACTGTCATTTGAATTTAAAAACTGAACGGATTATTTGAAAGGTAATGCTGATGAACAATGGATGATATACCCAGACAAGTTGATAGAAAACGAAGGATTCGATTTTTAAGGTGTATGTGGTACTGTCATTTGAATTTGGCGCTGTAGCATATCACACTTTGTATCTGACTGTTTTGTGATTTATAGTGAAAGTATCTAGTGACTTTAAAATTCTTTACCTTTCCCTTGGAATTTATAAGGTCATTTTGATCTTATCTTGATTGATAAGAGCTTCGATCATATTATACCTTTATAGTTTGCCATGGGTTGCAGTTATCTGAAATTCATGCATTGGGGTAATAGCTTTACAGTTTGCCATGAGTTGAAGTTATAGGAAATTCATGCATTGGGGTACGATAGTCCTTGGCGGAATGGCTCTCTTATCTGTAGCGTGTGTAGGCATAGAAAGTATCCATAATGGTGCTTGTCTCATGCTGCCCTCGCAGTCAATGTCCACCTTGTTATAAATGTTGTGAGGGTGGTGTAAATCCGTACACCATTCCACTCAACATTAAATGTTTTGTAGACTTTAACATTAAATGTTGTGTAGAGGTCTTCCTGCCTATTGTCACTATTGGGGTCATCCATCTTTGGGTTGTTTCCTCAAATATCATTTTTGTTAAGATCACCTTTGTTGTTTGACAATTGATGAGCTCAATATTCAACCACAATACTTTGAGGGAGACAAGTGGAAGTAACAAACAAGTACTTACTAGCAAGTAGAACCACCAGAGAATTGTTGGAAATTCCACCATGATAAGTGCCCCAAATATTTCTAAAAAAGTAAGAAGAAAGCATTGATATCAATGTATGATGAAGAATGGGCGGATAGCACCTCACACTTGGAAGGGGAAATTAACTGCACTAATCTTTGGAAAGAGGTGGCATTAGCTGGTTGTAGTCATAAGGAGGAGAAGGAAATATGGAAGCTAGGGAATGTGCGTTGACTACCATGGTGCCAAAGAAATATGGAAGCTAGGGAATGTGCGTTGACTACCATGACCTAAAGAAGATCACCATCAAGAATAGATATCATTTTCGAATGATTTACGACTTGTTGGATCAACTCTAGTAAGACAAATTATTCACTAAGATGGACCTCAAACCATGTTACCACCTGTTTGAAAAGAGGATCGTAAAGCAATAAAATAAAAATAGATGCGGAAATAAAACACAAAAGATATACAACACAATAGAGACACAGATATCCATGGTTCACCCAATATGGACTACATCCACCAGATAAATTGTGAGTCCTTCCTTTATTATTATCGATCAAATGAAGGGATAAAACCTACAACGCACTCATTGTAACTTCATCTTTTTCTTCTCACAATCTCTTCTCCCAGGATATAATATCCACTCTCATCCATCACCACAACACAAATCCCTTTTACATAAAAGAAAGTTTCCTTCTAGGGAAAAAAACCCTAACATAACTTCTACTATCAGATTTACAACCTAATGATCAACAATTCTTAGTGACTACAAAATTACAATATTTTACAAGACAATTTTCTCAAAAATTTCTCTTTGGGGATGTTTCCCCTAAACCCCCGCCAAGGAGGGCTCCAAAATATTGTCGCCGCCCCTCCCTTACCCCCTTTGGCGACATATGTGGGGGGATACCCCCCACACCCCCCCCCCGTCAGAAAATGAGATCCAAACATGGATGAAACAAAACTTTTGAATAAAGAAGATAACCAGACTCCACAACCAACACCACCAAGTAAGGATTAAAAAAAACATGTGAAAAACAATGTTCAAAACAATATTGATCTTATATACTATTTTTTTTCAAAAAAATTAATTTTGAAATTATATATATATATATATATATATATATATATATAAATCATTATAACCTTGAAATTACAACATCAATCTCTCAACACTCATTAATATGCTCATAACCTACATTTGGTTAACCAATACAAAACCTTATATTTCAACCATCCAAGATTTCTTTCAAGCTTCTTCTCGTACAAAAATGCAACACCACTCATTATAGCAAAGCAAATGAATAGCCAATACTCATTACAACCATGTTAAGCAACATTAACAGCTGAAAGGAAACATTTTGTTATGTCCTTAGCCAATTCCATAATCTCCTCTCACGAATCATACGCCAACTCTTATGTAAAACTTTAAAAATAAACTCAAGGTTGAATTATGGTTCACAGGAAATATTCCCACGACATAAAAGAACCAAGTGAATATTGTTCTATTAACCAAACGTTGGTACAATCAACTACAATTAACTCCACACACTGAACGAGGAGGGGCAGTCCCCAAGGAGCAAGGCAAGTATGGCGCTGAGCGTATGGCCCTTATGGCCCCATACGACCTCTCCACTGCAATAAAACGACCGCACAACCTCCCAAACACTTAGAATTAGACCATACGTATGTTTGATGTCTTTCTCATGTATGTTGGGCGGAATATTAGTCCCCAGTAGTTTAGAGGCAACCAGATGAAACCCAACAGGAAACTCATGTGGAAACCATGGCAAACCAGGAAACTCGTGGCAAACCAGAGTGACATTGTTTCATTGTTTTTTTCTTTGAATTGATAAATTGAAAATAAATTCAAATTTAAAAACTCCTTACCCCACCATTATAATTACAATAGCCAAATTATATAAGTCATTGATATTGCATCTAAAAAATGGATGAATGGAGGAAGATACAAAGCTATTGGAGTTATTCATTCGCTCATAAAAATTGTAAAGTAAACCTTCAACATGATAGATGAAAATGAAATATTATTTCAATAAATAAACATAATCACCATTAAATCTAAAGAGAATTCATTTAAGGTATAGAAAAGCCATCTAAAAACTCTTCAACACAAAATGAGATTATAGTATAGTAGAAAAATTCATGACAAAAAAAATAGTATTTATTTATTTCTCGGCAATGTGCAGATTAAAATATCCTCAAGCTCTTTGATCCATTATTAGTTGGAATTTGGRCAAGAATTCCTTTCACTCTTGACCAAAGAACCACCTCTCCTTTAACGTGCAAGAGTAAGAGTAAATAGGAGAATAGCTTAACTAGTGGGGTAAGCTAGTATGACAAACATCCCCAAGTCTTTAGGTTACCCAAATTCAATGTTTATTTTTCCTCTTTGTATTTTTTTCAGCAATATTAGAGAAATAGTATTCATGTTTTATTTCTTTAATATATCATCTTTCTCCTTTTTGTTATAAGAACATAATGTCTTTATTTACATACATTTGCATTTTACATGTTTCATTGAGGGTACTATGCTGTTGCAAGTGTGGACACTTGTCAAGATAGTGTGAGGACCTTCACACCATCAACCTTGTCTCCTACCTTTTCCATAGCTTGGAATCTTGCATTTGCCAATCTTCGTAGAACTTAATCCAATAGTCGATCATTGTTATATTTGTCAAAGTCATATCATGTCCATTAAGAAATATGCCAAGAGATCAATCAAGGGCACACCCTGTATCATGGATGTATTATGCATTCTAAATTCAATTCTAATTTAATTTTCTCTATGTTTCTACTTTCTACCCATACATACCATCATTTCCTCAACTCATATTCTAAAACACTTGGGTCTTAGCCATTAACTTCAAGCATCTTATACAACTCTATAGTTTTGATATGCTTTTATAAGTCATCTTTAATTTTCCACCATGTCTTTTTTTTATTTTCCATCGTTAGTTCCAACTATGTGGCTTCTCTCAGAAATCCTTCTCCTAAATTACTATTTAATAGAACCATTATTGAGTATGCCTTATTTGGCATATACTAGGCATTGTTTCACATTCACTAAGGTTACCCTTCTCGGATTTTCCTTCCCTATGAGATTCTCGGAGTTGCTCACCTACAACATTTTTCGAATATAAAATACAAAAATGTGAATAATGTAACTAATAGATATTTCTCATAAAAACAAATAGTAACACCATTGTTTTAGTATTTATCACTTCAAGGACATTCCATAACTATTTACAATTCAATAAACAATGATACCTTGATTAGTATCCTAAACATATGGTTTTGAAATGTTTTAAATAGATTCTTTATTATATTCATCAGTTAGGTTGTCCGAGATGGGCATCTTCATCATTGGACTAGTCCACCAACCAATCTATAGGATACATTTGGCATGACACTAGTCTATCACTTTCCTTGGGAAGTAGGGATTATATTAGTTAGACATTGTTGAGATGCAAACTTCTCCACTCCTCAGAATTGTCACAATATAGCAAATCGCTACTAAGAGTGTAAGCATATCACATTCTAGTATAACATACATTTTGTCAACTATGTGATAACATGTAAAAAAAATCAACCAACATAAATTCATCTTAAACTTGAAGCTATCAAGTATTGTGAGGGGTAAATTTCTTAAAGTGCAACTTTTTTACCATTTAATTTCATGTCATGTATTATTTCCTTTATATTAAAGAATTAAAAAATTTACACTTCAAGAAATTTGATCCCGCTCAATACTTAGTAAATATATGTTTAAGATAGAACAATCTAAATTTAAAATAGACCTTTAACCCAATGCTTGATAAATAAATCTTTATCCAAAAACACAAAAACAAGATAACTCAAAAGAGAATCAATTACAAAATATTTTCAAGTTATGTTGTGCAAATAGCTATTGGATAATAGAATAGTAATCTACATACAAACTACAACTCTTTTTCAATTAAATATGGCTTTCACAACCTTTAAAAGAAAATAAAAAGAGAGAGAGTTATACACACAAGTGAAATATAAGTGTGAAATATTTTTATTTCTACTTCGTTAAATCTTTAAGAATAGAGAATGAGAATAAAAACATGGAGATAAAGAGATAAACATTTTTTTTTAAAGTTGAAACCCATAATTAAACTAAAATTGTTTAGCAATTTTCTTTAATTGTCGACATGATTATGTGAGTACCATTATCCATTAGACCACCATCTCTACAATCTTTATAAAAGAAGGGAAATAGCTACAAAGTAGCTAGTCTCTACTTAGTTCATATGTTCAGTTATTGAAATAGGCATAATGACTTAATGCTAGATGCAAATGGTGCGGAATATGTTTTTGACATGGTGTGACCATATAATTTTTTATTGTTTATAAAATGATGGATTTCATGCCACATAATGGATCAAGGAACTATTCCATGCGATGAATCCAGATTAGGAAATCCAGGCGACTTGTTTTCTTTGTGTCGCTTAGTGCTACACTAATCTTTTCTCTTGGTATTATCAAGATGATTCATCTTGGCTATGTTGGAGGGAAGGGTCTGGAACCACGATGGGGGAGAATTACCAAGCGGGATACACCAACATGAAGGAAGAGTGACAATGGGTCTTGCTTAGCCCGAGACTCCCTTATGTATGTGATCCATTTCCCATAGCCACAAACCTTTCTTGCAATCGATGTCCCTCCCTCCATTGTTAGGTGTTGATA
>JASDQU010104177.1:62065-77165 GCA_032191745.1 Picea mariana | reverse complement strand
TGTTTTGAGCTAGTTGGAAAGGTGGGTGGCCACCGATATCCATCTGGATCATTGAATCAGTCTTTTCGACACTCTGCACCAAACTGCATATCCCTATAGATAACCCTTCCTCTTCCTCACCCCCACATACTGAAGGTTACCATTCCTCTCATTCCCATACCTTGCAGAACCATCACTTTCAACGTGACCTACGCCTTCCACAGGTGGATGTGACCAAACTTGATGGCTCGGACCCACTGGTTGGGTAACCCAAATGGAACATTACTTCTCTTTATACAGCATTAAAGATGACTTGGTCAAACTTTGGTATGGTGTTCTCCATCTAGATCAAGAATGTTGGCAATGGTGGCAATGGAGAAAAAATTCTCGTCAAGGGTATATTGCTTGGACACAATTTGTGGCAAATCTTTATGAACGCTTTGACACTGACACCAACCATTTGGGTTGTTTGACAAAGATGAAACAATTAGGAACAATGGAAGACTTTATAGTTGCCTTTAAGTGCCTGGATTTTAGAAGAGAGAGCATGTTTGATGCCTTTTTCCGAGAGTGTTTTATCAGCGGCCTCAAGGATGAAATTCGAGCCCATGTCCTCATGGCTCGGCCTGAGAGTTGGGTGGAGGCTGCCAAAAGAGATAAAGAAGCACAACAGGTTGTATCTTCTCAAAACTGCAAACCCTCCTTCATCCCTTGTCCTAAACCAGTATATCCCACTACTCCCTCTGCTCCACTAAAGATCCAAAAATTGACCCGGGCTAAAATGGTTGAACGCCAACTCAAAGACCTTTGTTATAACTGTGATGACAAATATTTCCCAGGCCACAAGTGTAAAGAACAAAATCTTTTTATGGCCATCTCTGAAGATATTTCAGAAGAAGATGAAGAAACTCCCTCTATGTCTGAATCACTTGAATCCACTGACATAACCCCTCCCTTAGACCCTCCCAAAGTAGAACCAGTCATTTCCCTCAATGCTCTCATTGACTTCTCCACTCCCCAAATCCACAAGCTAATCGGTTACATCAAGCATCGGAAGGTCATCATTCTGGTTGATAGTGGAAACACCCATAATTTTATTCATCGCCGCATTGCCCAAGAAACTCATTGCTACATCCATGCCGTCAATAATTTCCAAATCATGATTTCCAATGGTGGTTCCATGAAATGTGGAGGGCGTTGTGAAAATGTGCGTCTCCAAATTGGTGACTACCACCTGAAATCCCATATGTTTTCTATCGACATGGGAGGTTGTGACATTATGCTGGGTGCAGACTGGCTAAGGACTTTGGGTCCCATTCTCATGGATTTAAAATACTTAACCATGCAATTCGACCAAGAGGGACACCAATATAAGTTCCAAGGCATCACCGTCAGTTCACCTGAGATCATTAGTTCCCATCACATGGAAAAGATGCTCAAAAAGGGTCATTCTAGTGTTATCGCCCAACTCCATGCCATACAAGCAACAAACACACCCTTGGTACTGCAAGACATCCAATCCATCCTTTCTAAACATAAATTGGTCTTTTCCACTCCCCAAGGCCTCCCTCCCTGTGGTGTTCATGATCATTCCATTCCCCTTGTATTAGGAATTCTTCCTCCCAATATCCGTCTGTATCGTCACCCCTTTTTCCAAAAAAATGAAATTGATAAAATGGTTTAGGAACTCCTTACTGCAAGCATTATCCGCCCTAGTACGAACCCCTATTCATCTCCTATGGTCATGGTCCTGAAGAAAGAAGGTTCTTGGCAAATGTGTCCTGACTTCCATGCCCTCAACAAACTTACAATCAAAGACAAATTCCCCATTCATGTCATTGAGACCTCCTGGATGAATTGAGTGGTGCCCAATTCTTCACTAAACTGGATCTTCATTCGAGCTACCACCAGATAGGTATGAAAGAGGAAAATATTCCCAAGATTGCCTTTAGAACTCATGAGGGCCACTATGAGTTTTTGGTCATGCCCTTTGGCTTGTGTAATGCCCCCTCCACCTTCCAAAGCCTCATGAATCATGTCTTCCATCCTTTTCTCCGCCATTTTGTCTTAGTTTTCTTTGATGATATCCTCATCTATAGAAAAACCTGGACAAACCATCTTGCTCTTGTGGATCGAGTTCTCCATCTACTCTCTCAACACCAACTTTTCTTGAAATAGTCTAAATGTGCTTTTGGTGCCTCAGAAGTAGAATACTTGGGTCATCTGGTTGGCAAAGATGGTGTAAGGGTGGATCCTAAAAAGATTGAAGCTATGTAATACTGGCCTCACCCAAAGACTCATAAGATCTTGCATGGATTTCTAGGCTTAACAGGGTATTATCGCAAGTTTGTTAAGAATTATGGGAAGATTGCAGCACCTCTCACTACTCTCCTCAAAAAGAACTCTTTCACTTGGACTCCAGCCGCTGCTCAAGCTTTTCAAACCTTGAAGATGGCCATGTGCACCACTCTAGTCCTCGCCCTTCCTGATTTCACAAAGACCTTTGTGTTGGAATGTGATGCCTCAGAGAAAGGAAAGGGTGTTGTCCTTATGCAAGAGGGTCGACCTTTGGCCTTTACTAGCAAGAAACTATCTGAAATAAATCTGGGCATATCCATCTATGAAAAGGAAATGTTGTCTATTCTACATGCCATGGATCTGTGGCGTCCTTATCTATTGGGGAAATGGTTCCAAATTAATACAGACCATCAAAGCCTCAAGTATTTTCTGGAACAATGCATTTCCTCCCCATAACAACAAAAAGGGGTGAATAAACTCTTTGGATATGATTATGAGATCATTTATAAGAAAGGAAAAGACAATCTGGTTGCAGATGCACTTTCCTGAAAATATGAAGATGAAGGATCCCTTTTTTCTTTTTCATTCATTGTACCAGATTGGCTCCAAGCAGTTCGCCAAGAATGGCTACAAGATCCCAAAAGTTCGCAGGTTATTCAGCAATTGCAGTCCAATGCTCCAGCTTCCCCAGGGTACTCTTGGCTCCATGAGGAACTTCGATACAAAGGCCATTTTTATTTAAGTAAACAATCAAAGATTAAATCCACGGTACTTTCTAAGCTTCATGCTACACCCACAGCAGGGCACTCCGGGTTCACCAAAACCTATGACAGGGTCAAATGTTCATTTTTCTGGGATGGTATGAAATAGGACGTTCGTAATTTTGTAGCTGAATGTGACGTGTGTCAATGAAACAAGGGAGAAACAGTCAAATCGCCACACTACAACCACTGCCAATTCCACCTGTTATTTGGAAGGATATCTCTATGGATTTTATTACCAGCTTACCCAAATCGGGAAATAAATACGTCATCATGGTGGTTGTTGATCGCCTTTCCAAGTATGCTCATTTCTGCACCCTTCAACACCCATTTACAACATCCATGGTGGCTCAAATATTCATGGATCAGGTCTTCAATCTTCATGGCATGCCACACTCTATTGTTTATGATTGCGACCCAACTTTCACAAGCAATTTTTGGCAAGAACTGTTCAAGATACAAGGCACCGAATTGCATCTCAGCATAGCTTATTATCCCCAGACTGATGGCCAAACAAAAGTTGTCAACAAGTGTTTGGAAACATATTTGAGGTGTTTTTCCTCGGAAAATCAAAATCAGTGGGCTCAATGGTTACCCCTAGCTGAATGGTGGTACAACACTTCATGCCATACAACTACACGCATGATTCCTTTTGAAGCGGTATATGGACAGAAGCCACCTTCAGTTCTCTCATACTTACCAGGTGCCTCGAAGGTCCAGGTGGTTGACCTAACACTTACAGCTTGAGAGGCTATTATCCATACCCTTAAAGAGAATTTGGTCATGGCACAGAATTGCATGAAGCAACATGCATATCAAGGTCGCTCTGAACGTCAATTTGCAGAAGGGGATCAAGTGTTTCTTTGACTGCAACCTTACAAGAAAACTTCCCTCAAGTTCAAGCATTGTCAGAAGCTAGCGCCCAAATTTTATGGTCCTTATACCATGCTCAAGTGTGTGGGACAAGTCGCCTATTAGTTATCTTTTCCTAGCCATTCGAAGCTACATCCTGTTTTTCATGTTTCATGCTTAAAGAAGGTGATTGGAGCTAAGTGCCAAATTCAAACCAAACTTCCAGAGTTAGCTGAAGAAGGATCCATTTGGCTACAACCAGAAGCAGTTTTGGACCAGCGTGAGCGTCGCCTATGTCAGAGAACCATCAAGGAAGTGCTAGTCCAGTGGAAAGATACAACTCCAACAAATGCCACTTGGGAACCAGCTACCATTTTGCAACAATTTCCTCATCTCAAGCCTTGAGGACAAGGTTGTTTTTAAGGGGGTGGGCATGTTAGGGTCCTAACCTTCACATAGGTAGAACAATATATTCGGATGTAATAAAGGTCAATATTAATAATGCTTTTCAATAAAATAGAATAAGGCGGATGTAAGAAGACCTAATAGAAGCTTCCGCTTCTAGAAGGATGTTCCTCTAGATGCTTCTTTTTAGTATAAATAGGAGTTGAGGGTATGATAACCCTAGCTTGGATATTATTGTAATAGAGCTCTACTCAACTGGAGGTTGCCCCCTCAAAGAGGCCCGTGAACATTGCTTTCAGATTCAAAGTGTTATTCCTATTGTTATTCTTATATCATTTCAGTGTTATTGTGGTGAATGTTCTGGTTATATTGTTGTTATCTTGCCATTACTAGCATTTTATTTCTGTTCTGCATAAATTTTATATTTGGTATATTACAATTTCCTTGGACACTATTGTGTTGTTTGTTTCAAGTGCCCAAGGTCAATTAAGTAATATTTATGATTACAACACTAGGATGTTTGAATTTTATAGGACTGGCCTAGATAAAAACCAAGTGAAAGACTTAAACATTACATGTAATATCCCTAGGTCGAACCCAATTGTAAATGTACATATAGTCTAGTGAGCCAGAACATTTTGGGCCAGAGTGTTACACATCAATATTACTCAATTTGATAAGTGTCGCATGTTGTTCACAAGTGTCGTAAATGTCAAACAAATCATACTGCCATGATGACGACACCAAAGAGGCACTTAGAATACCTCAGACACTTGATTTGGAGGAAGGAGAATGATCAACTGAAGTCAAGAAACTCTTGCCACCTGAAAGGATCTCTGAAACTTGGGTTTAGAGGGAGAGCGCTCCCCTATGGCACCCTTAGGAGCGCTGGTGCTCCCCCACAAGGTCTTAGGGAGCGTTATAACAACAAACTTCCCCTCTGAAGGAGATTTATCCATCCTTAGAGCGCTAGCGCTCCCGTTGAGCCTCCTAGGGAGCGTTATAGCGCCCTGATGCCCCTTTTGAGGGAGCACTGTCTAATCTAGGCAGTGGTTGGCCCGCTGAGGAGAATAAGGAGAGGATCTCTCAAGTTTGGAAAAAATTTGCATACAAATTCTTGGTTCCATCAGGAGATCCCTGATCTAAGGAGGGGATTCCTCAACTTATTCTAAAGATAACTCAAGAGGTTAAGCTTCTCTTAACCTATATAAGCAAGCTCTATGATGGTGAAAAGGGGGAAGAATTGCTAGCATGAAACCTATGATCTCATAGGAAACACACAGTGAACTGGAGGAGAGTAATCATTGAAGTTGTTTTCATCCGGATTGTGGATCTTTCGAGCAAGAGTTAAGATGAAGAGGACTTGACGAAGCTGTCACATTCGCCTCTACGATTGTAAGTAACTGCTGTCACTGTTCTCATTAATATGACACGC
This sequence comes from Picea mariana, assembly GCA_032191745.1. Classification (NCBI taxonomy): domain Eukaryota; kingdom Viridiplantae; phylum Streptophyta; class Pinopsida; order Pinales; family Pinaceae; genus Picea; species Picea mariana. The sequence continues at coordinate 71,435 of JASDQU010104177.1, read as the reverse complement.
TTGGCCTGTTTCTTTCTAGTTTGTGTCTTATCTTACACAAACTTATATCTGGTAGATAGATCTATTTTCAAGATAATATCAATAGAGTAGGAAGTGGTTGTACTGTCGTTTTGTCTACAGAGCTCAACGAGGAGTGAAAGATTGGAGCTCAACTCGGAGCGTGCAGGGACAAACGTCGATAAAGAGGTACTTCTTTTCTCCTTCCTCCTCATGCATTAGTTTGTCTAGATTTGAAAGGAATTTAGTGTCCACATTAAGCACTTTCTGTCTTAGAGTTAAGAGTCTAGCTCTCTGAGGCGATCTACCTGTCCGCAGGGAGATTTTCCTACAACAGAAACTGGCGACTCCACTAGGGAGTCCTCAAATCGAAACCTTTTTGTTTTGATTTCTCCTCATTGACCATGTCTTACCCCTGATTGTTTTCAGACCTGGTTCACCCCTTTTTGATTGATTTCATGAGCTGATTGACTCCCTACCCCATCACACTCAGCTTGCTTGACAAGACTAGACTGCAGTTTTTGGATTTTTTTAACACTTTTAGGAGCTTTTTGAACCTGGCGCCTCTGTGCCTATGTTGACAGAGCACCAATGCTCCCTGAGTGCCTTACACAGAGCACTATAATGCTCCTTTCCCTTTACAACAGAGCGCCAGCCCTCTTTTGGCCAAAAAATTTTCCAGAATTGCTCTTTTCACGGTCTAATCTCTGTGTTTCACTTGCTAAGCCTCTCTGAGAGTCAATGCTTCTTCCCATTCAACCTTGAAATATTTCTTTTCGAAGAACAAACACCTTGTTGTTTGGATTTTGTAGCCTTCTTCATTGTTGTTGAGTTTTTCTACTGATTTGGAGTTTGAAACCAATGCATTTTTGTTCTCTCTTTTGTGACTGAGCAGAGACTCTGGTCAAGGACATCAGAGGCCTACAATCTCTTCATTTGGTTTTAGTTGAGGTCATTGTTCTTCGACATTTCTTTTGGTGTGAAGTTCTTGATTTTTCTTTGTTTTTTACTTTTCTTTTGCTTCTTGTTTTTTATCACAACAAGAGGGTGTATTGTTTGTACCAAACCTACTTGTGTTGATATGAGTTTCCTTGATCCAAAAGGACAATTGGCAGGAAAAGTGTTGTTTCAAATTAATCATTATTCACACAGAAACAGTAAACAAACATCTTTAGGATTGATTTTACATATTAGAAGGTATCTCAAAAGTTTTAGCACCACATCAGATTTGATTGAGAAAAATTGTTTGAGGACATTCCTTATTAGTGCTTGTTAGTGAAAAGAACTTTCTCTCTCTCCCTTAGATAGATGTCAGGGATGATTTTAGGGGCTAAATTTCGCTCATGGGCTAATTTTCCATGGTTTTTTCAAAAAAGAGATTTGCTATTTTAAAAATAATTCCCCCAAATTCTATAGCATAAAATTATTTTACCTTAAAAATCGCCAAAAAATTATAAAAACTATATAAAATCCATAGAAATTTGAATATTTTTACAAAAATATCGCCAAACATTTATAGTTGGAATATGAAGGATTAGTAAGATTAGCCAAGGTTTATACATTTTAAAATAAATTTCCATCCTTAAAATCATCCCTGCTCAATATAGACTTCCTCCTCTAAGTTTCCATTGAGAAATGCTAACTTGACATCCTGTTATTGGATTAATCGGTAGGTGCGGACACTAACAGATCTCCCTAGATCCACCTGGATCTAGAACAAAGCAAGACAGGACATGACTCTTTCCCTAAGTTTTGACCATTGAATTAAATAGGAGGCCAGAACAAATAACATACCTTATTATCGCTTCCTATGGTCTTTGTTGTTCCCACTTCGCTCCAGTGCTCTCGTGCAGTCAAGACCAAAACAACACAAACCAACCAAAGTGAAGATAGCACAATCTATTCAACAGTCAACCTATGTGTATGATCAAGGAATTACACAATAAAGTGGAAATAGCTTTATGGGAAAGGGACATGCCACTGTATTAAATTAATTGAAAGTAAAGATTACAACCTGAGCCTTGATGTCGCAAACTTCCTTTCGATGGCTCCTGGCTCCGACACACACACTTTCTCAATCCTTGCATGAAGAAGATCAAAACCCCTTGATAGACTTGCTAGAGTCTCTAAGCTGTTGTTCAAGCTTCAGTCCTTCACACAATTCTTTCACTAATTCTCCAATGAATCTTGCTTAACCTTTTCCATGAGAATTCCCTCAATATATAGGAGAGAATGAATTAGTTACTTGGATAAGAATGATCCCAAAATATCAGGGAATCCAGTACTAGAATAACCATTCGAATGCCAACCCATTCTTCTATAAGATTCCCTTCTAGAAGCATCAAGGATTCATAATTTTCCTTGCTTTAGGAAGAGTTCACACACTAGCTATTCAACACAGTGTGAGAAGTTTGCACCCTGGCTTAAGGCAGCCTACGAGAGTGGGTCATTCTTGCAGCCAAATATATTAGCAGCCTGTGAACCTTCTTCAAAAATGTGGTTTCTGTGAAGAGATGAAAGTAACTTTTCTCAGGAGAAAGTTATTATGAAGAGCCTGAGTACACCATCATGAATACATCATCATGACGACCAAAATCATGGGTAACAGAATGCCCCCCAAAGTATGAGGTTGGAATCAGTGACAGCCGAAAGACTTTGTAAGCTGCATGTGTGTATCAGAAACCAGGAGCACATCTAATCAGAAACCTGCAAACACCGAAGCATATGCAGAATAATATATACCAATTCTAAGGTAGGCATTCCCATACTCAGATCATAGATGAATCACATCGTAGACATAGGTCATGGCCACCAATCATACATTGTGGATCCATGCCATCAAAATATAGCATAGCCACCAAGAATACACTGTGGATCTATGCGAGAAATTCAAATTGAGACAACATAGCCACGAGACATACACAGTGGATCTATGTGTCGTAGATTATACATACTCCATCACAACCTGGACAAAAGAGATGATATCCAGTGTCTTCGATCTTGTCACCCAAAGTACGAATCTAACCATGTGATTACATGTGTTGAAGTTGAACATGGTAGAAACCACTTGATTACCAGTCATTGATGAAACCGTTAACAAGTGCGAGGGAAATCACCATTGATGTCAATGACTCCCAAGGTACCCTAGTACAATCCATCGAGTGTGAATGAATGAGTTGAAGTCAAACATCTGATGGAATCTTTCGATCAGGGGTCAATGATGTAAACCCACTATCGAAAGCGAGGAAACCTACCATTGAGGCATGCAAGCTCCAAGGTACCAAATAATTTCTAAGTCTTGATTCTGGATAATGAGTTGAAGTCGACGGAACAAAAATCTTCACAAGAGGGCCTTGATGTATCCCCCATCAATGACACGAAATGAGTAACAGATTTTGAAGATGAAACAGAGTATGATGCAAATCGGACCGGACACAGGGAAGGCCGACACAGAAAGAATGGACAACTGCATATGGCCAACTCAATATAGGTTTCAGATGGACTTCTCTTGAACATATGAATGACACGACCAATGATTTGGTAGCATTGACTCAAAGACGACACAGGGAATGACTTTGTAGAAAATCGAATGAGAGGCAAATGGATTTCCCAAACCGGATTCAAATGATGAATAGGGGGTGTCATGTTCAAGAGCGACACTTACTGCCAATCAATATGAAGATGAAAACATATCCCTTTCCCAAATTTTCCCCCACCATTTCTTGCAAGTACCTCTTTATTTTTATGCAAGCTTGAGGAGGATAACATATGCTTGTTGATGTAAGCTCATCCTTCAGACAAGTCCCTCAGAGTATGCTTAATGAACCCTAAGAAGGAGTGGTTTGGTCCCATTACGGGTCTGTCAATGTTTGTTTAACGAGTCTAGAGATAGAAAACTCGAAGGTTTTTCATGATTATAGAGTTTTGAAAAACACTTAAAAGAGAACTCTCTCAGTTTCTTTTTTGTAAAATAGTACAGATGAGATCGAAAAAGAGATAAATTATCTCTCACTAAACGCTTACTTCAAATACTTTATCGAGCGTGAAAATAGCAAGGTCGCTCGGCTATATTTTCATGCTTAGAGAGTTTGAAAAGAGCTTAAAGAGAACTCCAGGGGGGTTCCTTTTTCGTATAACCTTATTGAGCCCGAAAAAGTGATAAAAGTATGCTCAATCACGTTCTCATGTATTTTCGAGTGCGAGAATGGACAAAGACCACGCTCGAGGTTTTATACAAAAACCATAAAAAATAATCAAAACACACGATGACAAAGAAAAAACATGTCCGCACCCCTATACATGACCATCAAATTTGTTTCTCCTACAAAAGTTACACTTCAAAAGGGCATTAGGAATTAGGGTTTAATAGATAAATAATCATAAAAAACCAAATGACATAGTAAAAGTAAATAAAAAGGAATAACAACTCTTTTACCATATCATTTTTACCTTTCCACTATTTGAGCTCAAAAAACCCCTCTTTTACGCTCCAAGTTCGGCGTCAGATTGTAGGAGCTACAAGTGTCCATTCAACGAGCCGTTAGCGACAGTAAGGTAGACTCTTTGTCCTTAACACTTTCATGGTTTAATTTTGTAATTTCATTGGTTAAAATTTCATTTTTGGGTTGATTTTGCAAGCCATACTTGCGCGCTGCCATTCTCGCAGGCAGGCTACACGGGACCTGCGAGAATGGGGCATTCTCGCAGGTGAGCCTAAGGCAGCCTGCAAGGTTCTCGCACTGTGCCCAAAGGGCACCTACGAGAACTGCAAAGCTCAAATTTTTTTTAAAAATTTACCCAATGAACAAGAACCAAAACATGAAAAAAGTTGTTAATCTTCTTGTTGTCCCTCTTATGTAGATAATTGGCCATCAGAATGGTGCTTGAATGGCATGAAAGGGAGCACTAAGAAGACAATGCAATGGCCGAAAATCATCCACCAACTATTTTTTCTTTGAGAAACTGTGGACTCCTGAAGTACTTTCGTATCCCGGGCATGAGGGCCCAAGTCAGGTTGTTAGAGTACCTGGTGCGTATGTGGGACCCTGATCAGCAGGTATTTCATGTGGGGGTGCACACACTGTCCTTAGATATCGAGGAAATTTACTTTTTGACTGGATTGTCACGGCGTGGGCACTATGTGAGCCTGACTGGTAGTAGAGGTGGTGGGCTGCAGATGAGTGAGTATTGTCATTTACACTACGTTCCCGAGGCTGAGAGAAAGAAAGGAAAAGTAGCTATTTGGGGGTATGAGATTTGACCCTCCGTACTATCCTATTCAGCATAGCTCGGATGGCTGGGAGTTCTTCTCCTCACATGGCATTACAAAGTTACTTCCAGTATGCTATTGAGTGTACTGAACCTCGGGTGTTTAACTGGGCAGATGTTGTGCTTCGCAGTTTAAAAATCAGTTGACCAAATGCAGACGAGGCGACCTGAAGCAATTCAGGTATGGATCTATGTTGGTGTCCTTCTTCCTTGAGAGGGTTCCCTTACTGAGACTGTAGGTTGAGCGGAATTTACCGGCTCCCAGGGATCCAAGGATGCTGAGATGGTGTCGGCTCATGGCCCAACACGTAGCAGGACCGATCATCAAGTATGATGATACTTTGTTTGACTAGCTTCAACCACAAATGTTGATGGTTGACGACTATGCTTATGCCAGGTTGGATTTCCGAGGAGATCCAGACTTAGTACTTCCAGAGGATGCTCAGTGGGGGGACCTTGGTAAGAAGTACACACGTTTTTCTCTTTTTAAATGTTTTGTGAATTTTTATCATATTCCAATGTTTTTGTTTTATATGTTCATCCAAAGACTAATACAAAATTCATTTTTGATAACACAGATGTTGGACCGTACCGACCTCCTGGTACTTCTCCCATTCAGTGGCGATGAGAGGTAGCATCAGTGCCACAATATGCTGAGGATTATCAGGTGGTGGAACAAAATCTAGAGGGCCTGACCGCAGATATTCTAGACATGCCTCTGGAAGAGGTACCACGATGCGATCAACGTCATACTGTAGGAGTATCAGCATCCATGAGTCGATTGCTCCATAGGGTTGCTCGGGAATTCGTGTGTTACCTTGAACATCATCCATGACGTCACTTTGTAGAAGCTATGAGCTTCAAATTTTGATATTTTGGTCTTCGGATAAAATTTTTTTGTAAAAAACTCTTTTGATCGTTATATATACAAACAACTTCTACCAGTTTATCATGTGTTGTGTGAACATTGATGTGATTGATTTATAAATGATTCAAATTTCTATCTAATACATAATTAGCCAATGCATCTATTAATGTATTTAGACATCTAGGAATATGTTGATATTCAATGTAATCGAAATAACGTTCCAAGAGGTGAATTCGCAAATACACCCGTAACAAAGTAGGACTTCGAATAGTGTAGACAATACTTAACTGTAGTACTACAAGATGTGAATCAAGTCGCACAACCAAATGACGAATTTTGAGTGAGATATCATCAACTAATAATTCAATAATGATGCTATACTCTGCAATGTTGTTGGTCACACGACCGAGACACACACCTCATAAGGAGACAAGTTCATTTGTAGGGGCGTAGATTGCCCATGCAGTGGAAGCAAGGTTCTGAGTACTACGGCTAGCGCCATCAGCGAAGCCAATATAGGGTAGCAAAGACTCTGACATATGGAAATCAAACATAACGTTACATAAGGGCAGAGACCAGATAACGACAAAATCAAACTATAGTAACACACAAAAAGTATGATACATTAAAAATACAAGTACGTGTGCATAGATGATTTTATGCATAGTACTTCTTCAAGTACAACCCATTCCTGGGTTCACTCAAAGGGATACCATCGTAATCTACCAACTCATAAGCTCCTTTTTCCAAAACTCGTCGAACGATATAAGGACCTCGCCACATGGGTTTGAATTTCCCAGCTCCTAACATATCTCGATCTTGTTCATAGAGAAGAACAAGATCACCTTTGGAGAAAACACGAGGCTTGACATGCTTGTCGTATTGGGCCTTGACACATTTTTTCTGAGCTTCTATGACTAGGGTGGAATCACGTCGAGTTTTGTCTAATCTCATAAGATATAATAGACGTTCTTCTTCAACAGAAGTGTTGGGTAGGAGTTCAACAGCTAGTTTTAAAGAGGGTATCTCACATTCGATAGGGAGAATGGATTTCACACCATAGACTAACCGGAAAGGTGTAAACCCAGTAGCGGACTTGACGGATGTCCGGTATGCCCACAATGCTGAAAACAACATTGTGTGCCAACTTGTTTTATGAATCCCTATCATTCGTCGGAGCATAGTTATGAGAACTTTGTTAATTTCTTCGACCTAGCCGTTGGCTTGTGGATAATAGGGTGTTGAGTTATCATGACAAAGACCCAAATTTTCTGTAAGTTCAGACATCATAAAATTCCTAAAGTGGCTACCGTGATCGATGAAAATAGCTTGGGGAACACCAAAACAAGCTATGACATGATTAAAAGGAAATAATGTTGCGGTCTTTCTAGTGTTATCAAATGTCGACATCGCCTCGGCCCATTTCGTAAAGTAATCAACATCTACAATAATGTAACCATGCCCCCCGGCCGAGTGAGGGTGACATGTCATGAAATCGATGCCCCATTTCGCAAAGGGACCAACTGAGACCATAGGGTGAAGAGGAGCAGGATGTGACCGAATCTTCTGATTATAGGTCTGGCAGGCATGGCATTTCTGAACGGTGATAATGCAGTCATTAAACAAAGAAGGCCAAAAATACCTTGTGCGTAAGATCTTTTGGGCAGTAGCATACCCAGACATATGACCACCACATGCTCCAGAATGGAAGTCATTCAAAGCTTTCTCAGCTTCTTCGAACGTTAGACAACGTAAAAAAATAGAGTCAATCCCTCGACGATAAAGAGTATCCCCGAGGATAATGTATGGACAAGCTTGGTAGCGTATGCGACGTCATTTAGTACTGGACAAAGTTGGCCGGAAAGTTTGGGTTTGGAGATATATAATGATATCCCCATACCAAATATCATCAGTGCTAATAAGGAAAAGAGATTCATCGGGTAATGAATCTGCTGCTACATTTTCCGTTGCAGAATGGGGAAAGTCGCATATCAACTCAACAAAAAATAAGGACTTCTTGGACTTGGCACATTTGAATTCCAAGTCAAACTCCTGGAGTATCACAATCCATTTGGAGTACTTTCCCCCTAGAAATTGATGGGTGAGAATGTGTTGCATAGGGTTGCAATGTGAAATCACTGTAGTCTTGCGTGAGAGGATATAGTGCCGGAAGCATTGGACAGCTTGGACAGTAGCCAAGGCCAGTTTTTCAACATGTTGATACTTGATTTCAGTTGGCGTGAGACTTCGACTCAAATAGTAAATAACATGTCCGTCGTGAGCATCATCCTCTTCGATGAGAACCATGCCAATGGTGTAATCAGATGCAGCAAGGTAAAGGAAATAATTGCGACTGTAATCAGGGGGAAAGATAAGAGGAGCTCGCTTTAGAGACAACTTCAAAGCTTCAAAAGCATTGTTCGCAATGGTATCCCAGACGAACTCTGAATCCTTCTTTAATAGCCACGTAAATCCACGAGTTATCTCGGCATAATTTGGGATAAAACGACGAAGAAAGTTTGTCTTTCCCTCCAAACTTTGCAACTGGCGAAGTGTAGAAGGAGGAGGGAGATTAAGGATCGCCTCAACCTTTAAAGGATCCACCCGAATCCCTTGAAGTGAAACGATAAAACCTAGAAGACGGTCGAATTCTACACAAAAAGCACACTTATGAGGATTTAAACGTATACGATAGAACCGACAGCGAATGAAAATGGCTCGGAGGTGGGTAGGGTGATCGACTCGGTGCATTGAATGAGCGGGTAAATCGTCCAAATATGGTTGAATGATGTGCTTGATATCATGGAAATCATAAGACATAGCGTGCTGGAAAGTTGCGCACACATTCTTAAGACCGAAAGGAAGTTGCGCACACATTCTTAAGACATAGCGTGCTGGAAAGTTGCGCACGCATTCCAAAAAGTCGTTGGTCTTTGCAGAACTTATTTCGGAACTTTCGGTTGAGTCAGGTGACGTAGTGCCTGAAGAATCGCTTATCCGGGGTGATATGTTTTTGACTGAATCAACTGATCCCTGGTACGGAGATATACTGATCTATCTCTAGACTTTGAAGTGTCCTACTTCCGCTTCTCGTGATGAGCGTCGGCGAATACGCCATCAGGCCAAGAACTATCTTATCCTCAATGATACTTTGTATCGGAGGGGTGTCGACTGTATCTTGTGACGATGTCTCACTCATGAGGAGGCCGTCATAGTGCTCAATGATTGTCATACAGG
>JASDQU010104177.1:43215-55160 GCA_032191745.1 Picea mariana | reverse complement strand
TTAGTATATTTCATTATATATTGTTATGTATAGGTAAATATATATAGTAATAGATGGATATGTAAATTTAATGATAATAATATGGTATGTGGTTGATATATTGTAGCAAGTGTGATTCCTAATGGTTTCGAGCTCATAATAAGGAAGACGAATCGATGTTACAATTGAATTTCAAGTGTTACATAATCAATTGCGATTCAATATAGTTTGCAGGAATGTTGAGGGATGGGATTAAAAGAAGAACATTTAAAAAAAAATGAATTAGAAAATTTCCATACCTTTAATAGATTTGGAATATGAGAATGAAAGCTTGAGACTCATTTGTATTTCTCTCATGCTAAACATTAAAGAGAAAGAGTCTATGTATCAACGTCACCAACAGTTACTGGTAATATAATAAAGGCATGCGACTTTGAGGTAGTAGTTTTGAGCATTTGAAAAGTATTTTCCTTTTTTGGAGAATAACTAGTCGAGTATTATTTAGGCTATTAATGGGAACACTATTCTTCTCAGATTAAGAATGGATATATATTCATTAGATAAAGACCATAATGAGAAAAAAAACTATTGAAAACAATATGACGTACAAACCCGTCCCTATAAATATGAAGGAAGATTGAGTGTTACAAGTTGCAATGATATACACTAAATATATTGTTTTAGCAACTTGGTTTTAGCTTGAGGGTTGTCCTTTTCTTGCAAAGGAGAAAAGGACATCATTGCACAAAAGAGTGAGTAATCCCTGTAATCATTCTACAAACTCGTTGTTCATGCCAACCTCTTACATTAATTTGAGTTTTAAAAATTAAAATTATTTTTAATGTTTTTTTTTTAAAGATCATTGTATATTTTTTAATGTGTTTTTTTACAAATCACCACACATTTCATTTGTATTGTATGTGTCCAGATAGTAGTTAGTTAGATATATTTGTTTGATAAATAAAGGGAAAGAAACCAATCCATATATACATGGGGATAAAAGAACTCACCAAAGTGATAAACAGGTACAAAGGCTGGACTTATTCATTCTGTGATGGTGGCATGATATAAGTTCCATCGGATATAGGATTCATGGTGGGATCCATTGATTGGCATGACCAAATAAGTCATTTTTATTGAGGAGATAGTAAATTGTATTTTTTAGAACAAACTGAATAGAAATTAATAATTTGTTAAAAGGTAAGCCACTTGTCATATTTTTGGTTGCATGGATAGATCGTGGAGGCATACAAGATGAATTTGCTTGTGGCTACATGAATAGCGAGTGGAGGTAGATACAATGACTCTTCTTAAGGACTGGATTATGGAAAAATTGGTGTGATTATGGAATCATTGGTGCTGAACCATGAAGCTCAGAAGGGAGACTAGGTATAGTTGGATCATCTTTTAATTTCATAGTGAAGTTATCAATCTATCACCTGAATAGATACTATGCAGGATGCTCTGTCCTTGGTGCTTTTACTCAATCATTTTTTGTAGATTTGTAAAATCCATTCACGATTCATTCTTATTTGTATGATTTTATCAGATGTATGTTCAAATTCATTTTTAGTTTACTATTTGCATGGGAAGTAAATGATAGTCTCAACTTCTGAATGTGAGAAAAATGAAATCTAGGCTGACTATGTGTTTTGTTTGTCGTCACCCTTGGAATCATGTGTCAGTTGTGCTTGTTGGATATTCTCGTCCTGTCGTGCTTTCCAAATCCTGAGACATCCAAGGAAAGGCTACATGCATCTCTCAGTCATGCCCAGTAGGGGCACAAATTTCATATTCTTAAAATAATCCATTAAAGATCAAGTTAAAGTTATGTGTGAGCTATTAGAGGAGAAAGAGTCAGCTAGAAATCATGGTACAACCAAGGGAGAGACATTGAGTGTGTCTTCCAATAGGTTGGAATGATTGCTGAGCAAGAAGCTTGGCGACCTCAAAAAGGCATTCTTGAACACGTGATTTGTGTTATCTAGGCATGGTTATTCAAGCACTGCCTCAGAAAGGCCTTCCTCAACACATGATCAATGTTGTCTCGACATGGTTGTTCAAACAATTTCTCAATCCATAAGTAGTAATGTGTACAATTTCAATAATTTTCACCAAATCAGGGATGCACATATTCAACGGTTTGAACCAAGAGCTTGGATCGCCCCAATAAAACTGAACAACTTTTGGACATGGGCACTAGCCTGAACATGAAGTATAAACAGTGAATACCAAATCAGAAACCAAAAAGAAAAATCATAAGCTTGATGGTATTGGAATTTACCAGTGTGAATATTTATATATTTGTTTATGGCTTGAATATTGTTTCAGTGGGAATATCTATATATATTTTTTATGGCTTGAATATTTTTACAACATCCCATGCCAGTATCTTGGGAAAAATATGTCTATCAAAGTAGACAAAAGAAGTCATTATCCGAACTATCTTGCTATCCAATTTTTGTATCAAGGAGGCCAAACAAACATTTCCATTGTTGAAGTTTCCCTGGTGAGTAACCATGGTTCATATCACTCTACTTTAGTTGTGATATGTTCTAATAATCATAACAAATAATGTTAGAATCCTACCAAAAATAAAATAATTAAGAAAAATGTTACAAATTACTTAAATGGCCTAATGAAATCATGCAATCTCGACGGATATTACGTGCAATTCAGGGAGGACAATGGAGATGGTATAGTATGAGTCTGCAAAAATATAGTTTAATTTGGAGTATTGTGAACATTGATTTATTAAAAGGGAATGGTGGGGCTAGTTTCTTATCGTTCTATTTATTGGTTACCGGTGGCGTCGAGGAGAGTTGGGTGTGGCAGCCTAGATGCAATTTGCTACCTCTTAATTAGAAAATAGAGTTTGCTTATGACTCAAGACTTCATATTATAGAAAAAACACTTGAATCTGACTATAGTTATCTTGTTAACTAATCCCCTAACAAAAACTGCTCTCCAACTATCATTCCGATGCAGATAAGCTTATGCTGGCTAGGAAGACCGATCTCACAATAAATTAGGTAACTTTGAGTGAACGTGTTAGGGAGACTTAGTTATTTGTACCATCCACATCAATCAAGTGAATATTACATGCACCACAACATTTTCTCCATAACAAATTCACAAGTAAATGATCCAATAAATTTATGTTCTAAAAAGTTGATGACATTAGAAAGATCATTAATAAACGATGAGAGGATATCATTATTATAGAACTATGAAACCATGTGAAAATTCAAAAATTTATGTTCTTTCTATATCATCAAACATTAGATGAGATCCCAAGACAAAAAAATCAGTCTTTGTTTGATGCCACATAAATTTTACAGCGTATAGTCTAAAATTATGATGAATTTTAAGCCATCTACTATGTCACAAGAATGCAATGTGAACTAAAGTTTTCCTATCTGGTTCCCTTTTCTGACAGTCATTTTGCAAAGATAGAATATTATGTTGATAATATCGATGAACACCAAGGAATGAATGATTGTTAGAAAATACTTATATAAGATAGGGTTCTCACTCAAGATAGTAATTACTTGCAAGTTGCAACACATACACGTGCTAATCAATTTGTAGATTTCACAGAGGATGTGAAAAAATAGTGTTCATGGAAAACAATGTCAACAATGTCTTTACAAAAATACAATAGAAAGTGTTAATCTTGTAAAGACAACATACTAAATGCCAAAAGCTAAATTTAGGTACATTTTGTCCAAGAGTCAAGATGAAGATGATAAACCCCAATGCAAAAGGGCTTTTTAATCATTTATTTTCCTCTCATCGAGGTATACTCATACTTTAGTGGTATTTCTTAGAATTTATTGGGTTATTTAAAGAAAGTATTCCTTTAACACAACAATACTAGAGAAATCAAAATGTAAAAAACAATTACATTTTGAATTTCAAAGAAATCAAAGCTCTCAATTCACATTTTGAGAGAGATTGCTCAAACTTATAACTATACATAATGTTATCCTACATCCTCTCTATGATATATTTTTACATTGTATAGAATTCAACATCCATATTCCATGACCTACTTATATACACTAGATTTTATTTTTATTAGTGTTTTCTTGTTGAATTTACAAAGCACTGGTATGCATTTTCATGGATTGAATTTCCATTTCTAGCACTACATATAGAGATTATCAAAGTAACTTGGCGTTCATTCTCCCACACATGTTTTTGGCATTACTAATGAGCATTGTGAGTGACAATCATTGTTTTCCCATAGTTTCTCACTCCATTTCCTCCATTTCATCTTGATAAGTACACAATCCAATAATGTCTTAAATAATTTCTAAATAATTATAGGAGAAATACATGTCATATGAACTTATTGCAACCAATTTTCAAATGAAATCATTAAAGGAGGAATGCATGCCCTAGGAACTTATTGCAACAACTTTACAAATGAAATAAGAATAGGACTATAACATGTTCTGCAAGATTTCAACGATCCACAAATACACGCAATTATAGAAAAATGCAAACAACTCATCATACAAGTTGTATTGCGCCTAACTTCTTTTAACCCAACCAATGTATATAAAGTTAAAATAACATGCAAACAACTCACCATACAGGTTGTACTGTGTCTAATTTCTTTTAACACAACCAATGTATATAAAGTTAAAATATATGTAAGAATGCTAAGGAGAAATGACAGTTGGAGTTACATATTCATTATATTTAGAAAGAAGTGATATGGTTGAAAACAAGTGAATCATTTATCTTACAATAAGAGTGAAATAAATTTCCATGTTTCGTGTACACTTTTATAAAGTACAGACCAACAAATTTTCCATGTCTCGTGTGCAGATTATGAAGTAAAAACCAACAAAACATTTAAATTTTTTTTATCTAGCTAATAAAAAATGAATAAATTTAGCTTCATCCAGACTCTTTTTACACTTGGTTTCTGTCAATACCACTCACATGGATTATCTTTAATACTAGTTATCATCTGTCCATATTGATATGAGGTGATGATTCATAAATCTCGGTTAAGATGGACTATCATCAATCAATATGAGACAAGTTATAAAATCTGTGTGTACACTGCAAACAAAAAAAATCCCACGTCCCATGTGCATACTATTCTAAGGTAAAAACCAACAATTTTTTTTTATAAATCCCTGGCTAATATAAAAAATAATAAATTTATCTTACAACGTTTTCCACCTGGTTTCTTTTAATACCTCTCCAAAATTATTTTCTATACTAATTATCGTCCATATCAATCTGAGATGATGATTCATAAATCCTCGTTAAGATGGACTATCACTAATATGAACAAATTATAAAATTAAATGCTAAAGATACAAAAACTATTCTAATACATAGTAAGGAAAGAAAAAATATGAGATTTTACTGACTTATCCATCGCCCGCAACTTAAATTTGTTTGTCTTGCACGCAGTTTGTACATACATAGACACATATTTCATCCCCAGAAAGGCCCTCCATGTATAAACATGGTCTCCAGCTTTGAGCTTTCTCCTGTCCACCTCGTTGGAGAATAAACCCATTTTGTTGATAAGATATGAACTGAAATACTGAACCAGAGGAGTAAACTGATGACGCAGAGTTGACTAATCTTTATAGATGAATGATCTCGACATTTGCATGTCCAATCGATCAATGGATTGCTTGTCCAATCCATCAATGGATATRATTGATTGCAGAAATTAAGTTGTGCCCTTGATAACCGCTAAAGAGAAAGAAGAAATTTTCCCGAGCTGACACATAGCATTAAACACCAGGATAGTTTAAAAGCGAATTGCACTAGAACCGTCGATTAAATTCACTTTTAGATGGATGCTAACCACTAGTTCAAAAGTCAATGAATGGTGTGCTAATCAGCTAGAATTTGTATTGAACGAAACGTGACCCCTTGGGACAACACATGAATATATAGTTTTATTAAACATGTTACTTATCCCCTCATTCTTCTCCTTTGTGTGCACCTTTAGGCATGGGCGTTTGGTAGCTTGACCTACAATAAATGAATGATTGGAAAAGGAGAAAACAAATATACATGCTCAGGGTTTATTATGTAAAATACAACAAAGACTTATTTACTACATAGGACAACCAAAAATGCAAGATGCCTCTGTAAATGATGGGAGTAGCTGGCGAATTTCCAACATAAATAAGATGAATTTTCTTGTGGACATGATCGGAATAGCTAGAAAATTTCCAACATAAATTATGCACGTGTAAGGTAACATTGAGGTAGGATCAAATAAGAGACAAGTACAGGAAAAAATCAATGACATACAAACAACTTTTATCATAGGCACCCAATCTAGCACCAAACTTTTCCATCAACTTAGATTTTTTTGCTAGTTGGTGATGCCGACCCCCCTTCTCTCCTAGGGGATGCCTGACCTCCTGGTCTAGGATTGATCAAGAAATTGAGTCAGATCAACTCTTTGGGTCTCTGCTAGACTCCAAACCCACTTACACAGGTCCTTTCTCCAAATGCAGAGGTCATCTAAGGCCTGCGGGTCCTCTCCTAAACACTGCCCAAATTCCACGTGAACCAGGTGCTAGCTCTTCCCATACTAAGCGCCTTCCTTTTTGTGACCATGGTTGTGACCGTTCGCTTGACCAACAGGCACTTCACGACTTCACGTATCGACTATTTGCACCTGCACCAACCCCGACTCTCTGACTCCCGAAATCCCAAAGTGGGGCTTAGCGCTTGCTAGCTCCTCCCTTAAACTTCAGTGATGTGACCCCTCACTATGACCTGGGGCCAACATCTCGAGAGAATCGTGATTTCATTTTTTGCGTCCTCAGAGGGTTTGATTCGCTTTCCTTCTTGATTTCTGAAATCCGAAATCTGGTCTCTCCTTACGTTAGATCAACAATCCACGATTGGTGTGATCCGACGGTATTGCCTTCTCCTTCGCGAACTCGGGACTTCCCGTTTCGTGAAGTTGGAGGACCACTCCCCTCTCTTCTCTTGATATCCGAACTCATGAAAGTCTTGGGACTAGATCTATGGTCCACGCTTTCCTTTGATCAACGACTGTGATCATTTCACGAACTTGGGGTTCGCGAGTTTTCTTGCCCTGTGCACTTACAAGGGTTAAATCTCATGCACTTGTCTCTGGATCTAATGACTATTGATCCACGTGCTTAGATCTAACTATCCAGATATGATATTCTCCCCACTCTTCCTCTAGTCACTAGACGTTAATCTAACGGTCCAGATCCCTTTTGGAACTAATCTAATGATTGTTATCGCTTCCCCTCCTGAGCTTTATCTCATGAAAGTATTGACTTCCCGCTCACTCCTTGCGTTCAGGGATTTCGACAACTCAGATCGAAGGGATTTCTTGAAGAGAAATTTCTCTCTCCCTCCTAGCGTTCTTCTTTCCTAGTTCTTCGACTTCTTACAAAGTCCCTTTGACACTTATTCAAATTTTAGATCTATGCACTCCTTGCACCAGATCTTTACGCAAGGTTCAAATTCTTGCGGATGACTGCGAACACATTGCACCAGTCTCTTTGCACTCCTTGCAAAGGGAAAATTTTTGTGCTATCTCTTCTGAGCTTTGGAATTGAAACAGATTCCGTCAATGCACTCCTTGTGTTCTCTGTGCACACTTTGCACCACTTGACAAAAGAGAAACAACTGAAACTTATCCTAACATTCACATTTGCATCTATTCATATCGAAATTCATTCATTCATTCATGAAAACACAATATCAGGGAATTGCAAACAATGTCCACACTATGCATTGGATCAATCTTCCTCTGTTATATTCCAAAGTGAAAAGTGGTTACAACTGTAAATGAAAACCAAAAACAAAAAAAACTCAAAAATCGCCTCCGAACTTGCAGCTATCTAACTTGCAATTATCTAATATGCAACCAACCACATTTGGTCTTACAAAACCTATATTTATCTCAGAGGGATCTTACGGTTTCCCCTGGCTACTTGTCTACATCACAACCTATCCTAAAACTATTTTAGTGCAGTCGCATTCCAGGGATGGAGTGGAAACTCCCACTTCGTTTGTGATCACTCAAGCATGCCTCAAAAGATCTTTTTGGTGCTGAGTTAAGGTGGATTTCAAAATATCGGTTGAAAATGCCAGTGTTGAGGTCTCGTATAGATTCCTAGATGCTGATAGGTCTTTCTTTGCATGCTCGACAATGATGCTCCTGCATCATACTCCCCTTGACAAAAATTCATGGACTCTTTTCCATGAGCTCCTACACTGACTTTCCATGCTTCTGAATGGAAGCTTCATTTTCCCAACTGACATCTTCTATTGGGTTTCCCTTCCACTTGACCAGATATTTAAAATACATCTTCCTCCTGTTCTTTTTGCAGATCCTCTGATCAACGATCTTTTCCATCTGTGGTTTCTCTTCTACAAGCATTTGTTTCTCCCACTGAATCTTCGCCTGATCTTCTGGTCCCTCAGTGTCATCTTCCCTATAAGGATATAGGTCTGAAACATTGAATATGGGCGATATGCCCACACCATCTAGCAACTCAATATGATAGGAATTTTCATCAAACTTCCTCAAGATATTACATGGCCCTATATTCTTCATTTTTAACTTGTTATATGTTCCTCTAGGGATCCTTTCTTTCCTGAGATGTTCTAGAACCTAATCTCCTACTTCAAATTGAAGTTCTCTGTGATGTTGAGAAACTCTGTGTTTGTACTCTTGACTAGAACTCTACAACTGTCCTCTGATCTGGCTATGGATCCTCTACATTTCTTTAGCAAAATCTTTTTCTCCAACGCTCATGATCTCACTCTGTTCCAAGTCTCTCAATTCAGATACTCCCCTAGGTTGCATTCCATACAATATTTGGAATGGGCTCTTTCCAGTGCTCCTGTTTGGTGAGTCGTTGTATGCAAATTCTTCTTGTGGCAGAATCTGATCCCACTTATTATGGTGTTCAGTAATCAAACTCCTCAATAAGTTACCCAAAATTTTGTTTACCACCTCAGTCTGTCCATTTGTCCGAGGGTGATAAGCTGAGCTGAAGGATAAATCTGTTCCAAACCTCTTCCACAGTGTTCTCCAAAAGTGACCAACAAATTTTGTGTCTCTGTCTGAGACAATGCTTCTGGGTAGGCCGTGAAGTCTTACAACTTCTTTGAAAAATAGATTTGCAACATGTGTTGCATCACTGGTCTTCTGGCATGGGATAAAGTGTGCCATCTTTGAAAATCTATCCACCACTACAAATATGGAATCAAATCCTCTTTGCGTTCTTGGTAGTTCCAACACAAAATCCATGCCTCTTGCATCCCAAGGTTTCTCTGGTACTGGCAATGGTTGATACAATCCAGTGTTCTGTCTTTTTCCTTTTGCATGTTGGAAGATTCTACATCGGTTCACAAAATTTATCACTTTTGTTCTCATACCTGGCCAATAGTATGAACTGCTCAACTGTGAAAACATTTTATCTTGGTCGAAATGTCTAGGCAATCCTCCACTATGCTTTTCCTTCAGAAGGTTATCCCTCATTGAGAATTTTGGTATGCACAACTTATTTCCCTTGAACAAAAATCCCTCTTGAATCATGTACTCTGTCCACTGGCTTCTGTCTCTCAACACAGGATTTGCACATGCTTCATATGCTTCCTTGAAATCTGTATCATCACAATACATGTCCTTAAGGTGTTCAAACCCCAAGGTATTCACCTGGAATTCCTGCAGAATCAAACATCTCCTGCTTAATTCATCAACAACTTTGTTAGCATTCCCAACAATATGTTTTATGACAAAAGTAATTTTTTTCATAAACTCAACCCATTTTGCATGCCTCTGATTCAATTTTTCTTGTCTCGTTATGAATTGTAAAGCCTGGTTATCGCTATACAAGACAAGTTCCTGTGGGACAAGGTAATGTCTCCACTTCTTCAAGGCTTGAATTATGGCATAAGAATACTTATCCTACGTGGAATATTTTCTCTTGGTCTCATTCATCTTCTCACTGAAATAGGCAACAGGCTATTATCCTGGCAATTGAAACTCCACTTGCATCACATCTTACCTGAAATGTCTTCTCAAAATTTGGTAAGACCAGAATTGATTGTTCTGTTATTTTCTCCTTCAGTATATTGAAGCTCCTGTCAACCTCCTATGTCCATTTAAAATATTTGGGCTTCTTCTTCACTGTATCCATCATTGGTGCACAAATTCCATTGAAGTCTCTGATGAACTTCCTATAGAAGATTGCTAATCCATGGAATCTCCATACCTCAAACATGCTTCTGAGTGACGACCATTCTTTGATTTATTTCACCTTCTCTAGATCCATCTTCAGTTCATCTGAAGAGATCACAAAACCCAAGTAGATGATTTATGTGTTCATAAAAGAGGACTTATTCAAATTTATCAACAAGTTCTTCTGCTAGAACCTCCTCATCACTAATGTCAGGTGCCTCAAATGCTCCTCTTTAGTCCTGCTAAAGATCAATATATCATCTAGATACACAACCAGGAACTTGCCAATGAAATCTTTCAGAATTTAATTCATCAATCTCATAAAAGTACTTGGGGCATTTGTTAAGCCAAATGGCATAACAAGCCACTCATACAAACGTTCATTTGTCTTAAAGGTTGTCTTCCACTCATCGCCTTCTCTCATCCTAATCTGGTGATATCCACTTTTCAAATCTACTTTAGAAAATAAATTTCCTCCACTTAAACAGTCCATTAAATCATCTATTCTTGATAAAGGAAATCTATAACTTATGGTGATCTTGTTAATGAATCTTGAGTCTATACACATTCTCCATCCTCCCTCTTTCTTTGGAGTCAACACAGTTGGTACTGCACATGGACTCAAGCTCTCTCTGACCAAACCCTTGTCTAACAATTCCTGGACTTGGTTCTTCACTTCCTCATTATATTGAGGTGTCATTCTGTATGCTTCTTTGTTTGGCAGAGTTGCTCTTGGTATCAAGTCAATATTATGGTTGATACTTTTGATGGGTGGCAATGAGTTAGGTAGGTCATCCACCACTATGTCAGCAAAATTATCCAACAATTTCTGAACTTCTTCAGGCAAATCATCCATTGAAGTACTTGTAAGGATAACTCTGGGTTTCCTCACCACAACAAACTAAATCTCCTATTATTCCTTGACTTCTTTAAAGATTTCCTTCCCACTCATGAGAAGTATGCTTGTGCTGGCTTCCTCTTTCACTTTCTTCTCCTCTATTGGCAGCAACATGTGTTTTCTACCATTCTTCTCCAAGGTTTATGTATTCTTCCTCCCATCATGAATGACATTCTTGTCAAATTGCCACGGTCTTACCAACAAAATATGGCATACATCCATGGGAATTACATCACATAGAATTTCATCTCTATATCCTCCTATCGTAAATTCAACCAAGCATTGTTTAGTAACAATTACTCAGTGTCCTTTCTGCAACCATGAGACTTTGTATGGCTT
Organism: Picea mariana; assembly: GCA_032191745.1. NCBI lineage: Eukaryota > Viridiplantae > Streptophyta > Pinopsida > Pinales > Pinaceae > Picea > Picea mariana. Next base: position 43,713 of record JASDQU010104177.1, on the reverse strand, counting down.
CAGATGTGTAGTTGTCTCTAGCTCCAATTTCTCCACCATCTCTATGGATACTAAGTTGTCATTACTGCCACTGTCAATTATCACCTTGCACACTCTGTCTTTAGTTTTGCAAGCTGTCCTAAAGGGACTGTTCCTCTGCACTGGCCTCTCAACTTCTGCCTCTGATTTTAAGAGAACCTTCCTCAACATCAGGGATCTTCCATCCTCTGCTCCTTCTGCTTCAACATCTCTTCTTTGTGCTTCTGAGATGTGATCTTCACCTCCTCCTTCTTTATTTTTCTCAGGACATTCCCAAGACACGTGTCCTACCTTTCCACATGCATAGCATCTTACTTCTCCTCCTGCTCTTCTTCCTCTTCCTCTAGAAGAACTTCTTCCACCACTCTGTCTTTCTCGGGAACTTCCTCCTCTTTTCGAGTGACTGTGTGGTTTCTCAATCTCTTCCTTATACTTATGTGTTCTGTCATGGGTAACTCCCTTGATTTTGTTTGGGATTGG